>JAQGAK010000022.1:0-245461 GCA_034696945.1 Lipothrix lubbocki | reverse complement strand
GCATTTATTTTTGTATTAAATTTTGTATTTAATTTTGTATTAAATTTTGCATTTATTTTTGTATTAAATTTTGTATTAAATTTTGTATTAAATTTTGTATTTATTGTTGTATTTGTTGGCATTTAATTTTGATGATATCAGAGACTGTAGTACAATAATTTTGTTGTTGTGCAATTTTGTGGCGTAATTATGTTGTTTTGATGTATGAGCAACACAGAATTGTATTCAAATAAATCACGGTGGTTGCTGGTAAACAATGCAATATGATAGTTAATAATATGATTTAATGCCATGGATCTGCGACCTGTACTTTAGCACTAACAATCGACTTTTATCAATAGTGTGTACTGTGTAGATCATAGCAAAGCCATTTGGTTTTAGTACAAGTAAAGTCAGTTTACTCTTATGCATGAATTTCATGATAAAAACGATTTAATATGAGCTTCAGTTCAAGCTTGAGGCAGCAGTGGCAACTCGCTCTTGAATGAAGGCCAATGCAATATAGAGGTCGGTTGAGATTTATGCAGGCAACTTGCCAGGCCTATATAAAAAATATATTGAGCCGGCCACTTGCAGGTAAGTGCGAAGAACGTACCATGTTTATGTGGTATGTATTTTGTTATTAAATCGAAAATGAGAATGTACCTTAAAGAAGGAATGACGGACACACGGGAGGATTTGTAACATTTTAACAATAATAGTATAATAGTTTTATTCTCGAATTGCAAGGCCCATGCGTATATTTATTGAATTTATAGGCACTTTAAAAATCAATCACAGTGCGTAAACAATTCAGTTACAGAATAATTTAGTATCGGTATAGCACTACCACAAAGGTTCCAATTCCATGTTTTTGTAACCATTTTTCCGTACATCCCAATATGTTCCCATAAACTCCCATTGTTCTTCGCCAGATCTACTATGATTTTTTGACTTCCTGCAAAACCAAAATATTATAAATATATAACCACATTTTAGAAAACATATTGCCACTTGAGCCAAGTTTGAATAATAGATACTCAAAACATTCGACGTATAAAAGATAAATAGCGACGGGAGATAAAATTATATACAAAAAATATAAACCATAAAAACAAATAATAATGTCGGTAAACTCACTTAAACCATAGAGGTTGAAAAGGATTTTTCTCTTCTTCTCTCTTCTTCCGTCTATCACGCTGCTTTTGTTCGATAGTCATTTTCATGGATTCAGCCCCAACTAGATTGCCTTCTTCTAGTAGACGTTGATCAGGTCTAAATCTGTTTAATCCATTGAAAAACATTGAAAGCGGTATAGTTTCATGTTCATCTAGGCACAACTACCGGAAGTTGCATCATTCCGACAACTTTCATGTGTAATATATGGTTTGAAGATCAATATTTGAAGAGTTTATCTACGAATAAAGACACAAGGCACAAACTGATTACCTGGTGTCGGTAGACGGAATTTTATCTCTCAGCGATGGGGATAATTCATTTAATTCTATAGCGAGCCTCGTGAATCCATAAAACTTAGACGCGTCTTCAGGCATGGTTCCTGTGTAAGTTATAATTACGAACATAATAATGAGAACATGATGTTGACACATGCTCCGAAAGTTTAACTAGGCACGATTCAGTGCAGAGAAAATTTTATACTGCCACCTTATAGCTTTGCAAAAAATCAATAAGAGCATACAAATTCGTTTATAGAAGGCAAAATATTACACCATTACCCATTCTCCAAATGCATCGTGCAGATGGTGGCTGACCGACATAAAAAGCTTCATTCCAGTGGCCGTATAGGTTACGGATGGTCACACCTTCCGCATTCACGACAGTCCCAAAAACCTCATGCTTTCTATTAGACCAGTAGGA
The DNA here is from genome assembly GCA_034696945.1 of Lipothrix lubbocki. Taxonomy (NCBI): domain Eukaryota; kingdom Metazoa; phylum Arthropoda; class Collembola; order Symphypleona; family Sminthuridae; genus Lipothrix; species Lipothrix lubbocki. Next base: position 243,604 of record JAQGAK010000022.1, on the reverse strand, counting down.
GACCTATGAAAACAAACAACCACGTTAAATCCATAAAATCATCATAAAAGTGTCGGACAGGACATGTAAATACACAAGCACACAATTTTCTAATCCTTCCCAAGTTGCACATGTTATTATAACATTTTTATTAAAACAAATCTACATAAACGATACGCTGAAGCACGGCACCCACGCAAAAAGTACAGGGAGAACAAATAAAGCAATGCAAAGCGAGTAAAGCCCACCTTTCTTTACCTTCACAAATGTGAGATTGCAGGTGAGACCACCACTATGTATGGAAACTTCTCCGTACAAATCCACCCATCTACTTGGAGGAGAAAATAAATTGTGGACACAAGTAGTAGCCTTGTTGTACGAATAATGCTCGCCCCATTTTGGAAATACTATATGAACTTCGCCCAGGGGCTGAATTTCCATGGATTTCCCCCAAAATTTTGTTTTCAGCTGAGTTTCTTCCCAAAATTGCCAAGCTCTACCTTCAGCATGACACGCTGACACTGGCGGATGATGACTTACCTAAAATCACAAGAAGAGTACAGATTATTTACTTTCATAGTTTTGAGCAAAAAGATATGTCAAATGTCGACACTGGAAACACTTTACTTACTTGTTCTGCTACAAACCGGAATCCCCGATCTTCTCGTACACATTCAAATGTTTCACCAAGTAATGGATTAAATGGCTTATGAGTTCTGAAGAAAGACGAGGAATAACCAGATACAGCAAACGCAGCAATCAATGCTATCCGTTCCACACAGTCACTTTCTTTGCCTACAAAATAGTTGAGAATGAAATTTTAAAAAATCCCGTAAATAATAATATACGCACATATGCAGTTTTGGAAATTGTTCTATGGGGTTCTCTCTCCTTTATCTCATTTAAGGTGTTTAAGCACCTCCCAAATGATTACTAAATTAAACAAACACACAGCACCAAATCTTTCGCCGTGAAAACATACGAACTTACATCAACTGCTTTTTACAATGCATTTGGGAGAAACTACAAACGAGCAGTTGGGATTATTGTGAGACTGCTCATAAATAATTACATAATACCATAATTCTATGTTGCAAAAATTCATTATACATACAGCACGTTTCAACAAAAACTTACTCGCAGCATCAAGTAGTTCGGAATATTCAAGTTCTTCACACATCCTTTGCAGTACACCCAAAGGCTCGTTCAAAGTTACAGGCATAGAAATTTTTGAAAGATCTTTTCCTATATTTTTCCTAAGGATTCCCCATAAAGAAGGAGTATCATTTCCACTGGGAGCGGGAGCTGGTAAAAATGTTCGACGACCTTCTCGAAGAAGTGGTTCTGGAATTTTGATGTTTAAATTACTACTACTACTAGTAAGCACACTTGGTTCCAAATGGGTGTGATCTACTGGAAAAACAAAAACGTGCAAGTTAAAAACAAAAAGTGAACAAAGCAATATTAGAAATGTTAAAATACATTAGTTTGGACAAATTACGTGTTGCAAAAGTTAGTGAATATCCGTTTTTAATCTCACAACTTACCAAATTTTGACGGTTCCGAATTTTCGCTATTCAACGAATCAGCCTCTCCCTCCCCTTCCGAAGAGAAGCTTTCTTCATCCGAAGATGTTCGATCTTCGTCCTTATTTGTTTCCATGGCGTCGTAGTATTCTGAATTGCTCATGGAACTACTATACGATTTGATCTAAATGACAAAAAATGTTCGATAAACATTTGTCCGAATGATTCCACGAATTTTGTATTGTTCATAAACGTAATTTACACAACTTACTGTATCGCTCGTCTGCGCTGCAGGATAATTAAGGTCGAGCGAAGCTTCTCTGTGGATTCTAGAGAGCCTTGATTTGAGTTCAGCATTTTGTTGTAAGGCCTGATTGAGTGCATGGCGAAGTGTTGCAGCACCCCCCTCGATTTCCCGGGCGTTGATTCCGTTCCCAACTGAGCGTACGATCCCACGGAGGCTAACTACAACTGAAAGGTAAAAAAACAAGTGAATTTAAACAAACTTCTCTTTGACTAGCAATACCCAAAGGTTATGTAATAATTAATTTCTAATTATAAACTTCTACACTCTATTATATGAAAGTTCCCCAACTTTACAAAACAAGACCAAATTCTACATTAATACTGAACATGATTTCAAGGTGAAAAAAGTCATTCATGGGTAAATGGGAAGCATGTATTGTTCTTTGTTCTATTCTTCAAGAGTCAGGGGTACTTCTACGGTTTCCTTTAGCTTCTTTCCGAAAGAGTATACAAATTTGCTAATTACCTAGCTATATAAGCTACACATGTTGAAAGAGCTAAGAACAAAGCAAGAAACATGCTTCGCAATCCCTCCAAGTTATTTATGTTAGCGTACAAATCAGACCCTGGTGTTCCATCTAATAAAAATTACTCGTGCAACATGTGCTTCTTACTTATAGATTAGATATATAGGATTTCACGATATATTTAGACTATATTAATTTGAAAGGGGAAACTAAACAGTTGTGCACAATAGTGAGCGCAACCTGACACTTTGCTTCTTCTAATTAAAACTTTTTGAAATTCTCCTTCCGTGACCTTCCTACAACAAAAACATACTGGCGTGTGGTTTCTGCTACAGATACTTCTCCTCAAGCATCCGGCCACCGAATACATTAGAAACATCTACAACCATGGTTTCGAACTTACCTTCCTTAGCTAAAACTAAAAAATCTCTGAGTTTGTTATCCTCATCCTTTTTAGGTTGTGGAATGGTTTCTAAAATTCCCTCCAGATGAGAAAGATCCTTTTCGACCAAACTTATCTCTTTTTCAATATTTTTATTCTCTCCAGTTGGGCTCATAGGGGAAAGAGGAGACACTACCTCTTCCGTGGGCGAAGATAATTCCTTAAACGAGAGTATATGTTGACGGTAAAGACGATGCTGTTTCAGCTGTTCCAGCCATTCCATATAAACCTCTTTAGGCTTGATCTGTAAAATCACACATATACCAATTATTTACTTTATAAAAATAAACAAACGAACATGTTTCCTTTCATTGAAGGAAAAACCAAATAAGAATCAATATTACTACAGCAAATAGCACAATGAATCGACATCCAAAATATTTACATTACTATATGGCTTCAATCATATATGTGAATGAAACCTTAAGCAATTTAATAGCTCAAGCTCATACACACATAGTCGATCACTTTGATAGTACCCCCATATGCTCCAAGCCGACAGCGTCAATTTTAATTATGTAGATGTGTTTAATAAAGAACTCATGGTCACCTTTAGATGATAAATACAATCCTCAGCATCAATGTCAATCCTACCATCACGAGGTTTAGTTGTGATCACTGACAGACCAGCATCCAATGATCCATGGATTTTGCCACGGGCACAATCCCATCCACTCTTCCCGTATACGATAACTCCTTTGTCAAGCATAAAATACCTCTGAAATAACATAAAAAAATCATGGTTCAATAGACAATTACATCACATCCGGCAACACATACCAACACTATGTTAATTAAAAACTCATTATTGATTGTACTCATTTAAAGTTCCACATTGTTTAATCGCTACAGACTACACACACGGGATTTCAATGTTACCAAATTATCAACAGCTCGTGCGGATTTATTTTCAAGTTCTACATACATGGACACCTCGGCATACCAGGTTACCCCTGGGAAATCGGAAAAGGGTTTAGCCAAAAAATCATTGTCAGACTATTTACTATACTTATATGTGACAGTTCCAATTTCTGTATACAGAAAAGGTTTCAAAATGGATGAACGCAACTTATGATGGGGTTAACATAAAATAATATTACCGAAAGCGTAAATGCATGAGATAAGGCATTGGAAATAGTAGCCGGTGAAACATCAAATTTCATGTTTGAAGTATCTGTTATTGCAATCTTAAGCCGAAAATCAACACAAAAGAGAATAAGACCATTAAAAAATTGGACTAGACCATGTAATTCGAGACAGATGGAAAAGCTATGCAGAATGGTCAGAATTGAATTGGGTCAACACAAATATCTCTCATAAGGTATTATACCCGATATCAAATGTACTCATAGGTCATAGGTATTTAATTAATGGCTGTGCGTGTACATATGGGGGTCAAGTTGTGGCTTTAAAAGGTTTTTCAGATCTAATTTCCATTAGCGATCCACTTACTTGAGTTCTTTATAATTTATTGTCATCGTCACCCAATAACTACTGGCAAAAGAGCCGCCTCAATAAATTGCTTAATTCCAAAAAAAATTTAATAACAATTTATCGACAATTATTTACTTGATAATTTATTTTTTTATTGGAAATGTAGTTCAAAGATTTAATTCAATGTATTAGCGTAATAAGTTAGAAGGTTATCCGTTATTACGCTAAATACCTGATATGCAAGACATTATATGCTTTTGTTATTCTATTTATTTTTTAGCATATATATATTTTGCAAGAATTTGAAATCTAAAAGATTTATACAATGCTTTATTTTCTAAAGTATAAAATAAATAAAATTTGTAATAAATCAACTGAAATAATTTAAATGAGCGTCTATAATAATTTAATTAATTAAAATCAAGTGTGTTTAGCTGATAACAAGAAAGACGAAAAAATGCAAAAACATTTCTTTTTTTACCTTATGGTATCCTTTCAAAGGCCATTTTCGTTTTTTGAGCACAAATCCTTCAAATTTCTTCGGAACTCGATCATAAGTCTGGCCCTCTTTCAAACCCTCTAGGATTTCCCAGTCCGACCGTCGGCTTTTTCTTTTGCCCCTTCCCCGTGGGGGAGGCTTCGGAGGTTCGGAGGCTGCCGTGGCGGTTGTAGCAGCTCCTTCGGAACTCTCGCAACTTGCTTCCTTCAAGGGAGGAGAAAAATTAACTTTGGGTGGAAGACTTAATACAAGTGACATTTTGTTGTTTGGTAATAAAAACGGCTTGTATATATACGTAATTGCTTATTGTTTAAGTTTCACAAATAATGATCAAGCAGCACCAAGCTGCTTGGTAGTAATTAACAGTGATACAAAATTTTACTATCAATTAATTTGTATTATATATGACTTGAGGAACAATGAAAGGATTAACAAAATGTCGGTATGAAGAATATTATTACTATTATACGATATTTACGAATTCGGTAAATCGGTAATATACAATATAGAACACAAGAAAAACTAATCTAAAATTCTGCCAGTAGCTTCTGCTTGTTTCCTCTCATATGGACTCGAAATTATTGCTGAAGAAAAACTAAAAAGAACTGTAGAATAATTTTTTAAATTTATGACAGTAATGCTGTCATGGCAAAACAGGTTTGCTCGAATGTCAACCATTTCGAGAACCTTCAAAAGAAAACATTTCATGAACGATTAATATTTTTATATTCGGTTGAAAGGAATAATAAACCAATAGTGATTGAATCAAGTCATTTCAATATTATATTAGTTTATTTTATGAGATGAGAGCATCAAAAGAGGGGAATATTTATGTGTGTAAGTGTACCTATTATGCGTTTATTTAAGTTTAATAATATATATCTGTACTTTTGTACACAATCACAGAAGGAGAAATTTCAAAACAAATATCCTGAAAGTTCCATCTAATAAAAACAAAATTAAATTGGCGATTGTTCCATTGTCTCATCTATAGATGTGTATCCTTGATTTGATCATCAATACCAATCCTCGAATATTTTACTATTTTATAAAACTCAAAACTGCTCTTAATTGTAGAATACTGACATGTTCTTCTCGATGAGGACAAGTTGATTCACTATTTAGTAGTCAGCAAACACCAGCCACACTATCGTCCTTTCAAAAAGCAAATAAATGTAAAGGTTTTATTTAATGAAATCCCTTCAGAAAAGAGCTTGATCACCTGAATAATTTTTGATCGAATCGACTTTTTTATCCACACTTTGAGCAATCAACATTTCGTATCTTCAACATTATTTACATTGTTGCACAATACAAATATTTCGCGTTACTGGTGCACAATTTTGATAGAATTGGTGCACATCAATTTTTAGATAGATACATGTGGTGCACAATTTTGATAGAATTTTATGGGGAACAATCAATTTTTAGATACATATGGTGCACAATTTTTATAGAATTGGTGCACAACGTCAATTTTGATACCGTTGGTGCACATTGTCATTGTCGCACAGCAAATTTTAAATCAGGATCGAATACACATTTTACTAATTTATGTACAAAATGTCATCCAGTGTTATTGATGTTGATAGATCTATACGCTTCCGCGTGTATTTTGTCAACATTGTGTCGGGTTAACATTCTTTACTTTGCAGAGGTTTTCAGTCTGATAGTGTGATGAGTCAGTAAATAACACACCAAAACTACGTTAATCATCGATAGCGAATTGTCTGGAAGTTGTGGTATATTATTTATAATCTTTTGTATTCTAATATTTTTATGTAGGCATGCTCAAGTGTATTTTTTTTAAATTTAATTATTCCTCCTTTGAAGTTACTCGATAGAATACTTGTATCGTTTTAGACATAAATGCAGGATAGTATTTTCTGTTTTAGAAATAAATGCAGGATATTATTTCTGATTTTAGAAATAGGTGAAGGATACTATTTCTCATTTTAGAAATAGTTGCAGGATACTATTTTTCGTGTTTGAAATAGTTGAAGGATACTATTTTTCGTGTTTGAAATAGTTGAAGGATACTATTTTTCGTGTTTGAAATAGTTGAAGGACACTATTTTTCGCTTTAACGATAGTTGCAGGATACTATTTTTCGTGTTTGAAATGGTTGAAGGATACTGTTTTTGTTGTTTGAAATGGATGAGTAATTTTTATTTCTCATTTTAGTAATAGTTGAAGTTGAAGGATACTATTTTTTATGTTTACAATAATAGTTTGTGGGTACTTGTTGTGTTTGAAATAGTCGGAGGATACTATATTTGTTACTATTTGGAATAGATGACGGATCCTTTCTTGGTGTTTGAAAGCGATGAAGGCACTTGACTGGCTTGAGGGATAGTGTATATTATTATATAATAAATAAAAATATATATCTTGAATCACTCACCGTGTCCGATTCATGGTGCTTAGAGCTCATACTGCCTTAGCATTAGCAGTTTATTTTGATTGAAATAATCAACTTTGCGGCGGCGATGACAAATCACGACAAGAAGAACGTGAATCTCTAAAAAAAATCACAATAATAATATCGGTAATAATAATAGAATTAATAGGAGGAGCTCCGTGCGAAGAATCCGTTGACCCTGACCAGCAGGAGCAAACTGCATTCACAACAGTAACGGATAAGAGATCATGTGATCTTACATATAGTCAAGTGAATAGAGGAAGGGGGGAGGGGGGGCTTGACACTATTTTTTTTAAAGAAATCAACCTTAAAATAAATTTCACTTTAGACAATTCTGCAGAGACGACTGAATGAAAAAGATGGTGAGGCGGTACGGAGATTCATCCGCATTGCACCAGACCAGTCCACGTTCTGCTTCCCTTTAGACTTTTCCAACTTTTTCTATATCGCTCGGCTCGTCTGTCCAACATCAAATGCTCTTCCTGTGAGCTCGACACTCTCGCGTCGTGGTGGTGTTGTATACTTTTTACTTCTATACTTGTTACCACTTTTCAGCTCTATCCTTCCTATGTTCCTCTGATAGTAAAGGTCGACAAATAAATTCTTTCTAAAACTTTATAAACATGTAACACATCTTTTTTGCTTGGTTTTTGCCTTGCCTTTTGCTACTTGCTACTCTACTAGTAAAACTCTACAGCCTCATACCTAAACCATAAGGTAATACTTATTGCATCTTTCTGCCGTTTTACCATACTCAATACTACCCCATCAGTACCATTTGGATCTATACAGTACTAACTTGTATACTATGTAGAATTGTGTGCTGTTCAATTGTAGTTCTACTCAATTGTACTGTTTGCATATGGAGTATATACTCCGGTCTACTCGATTCCTACTGTTATTACTGTTATTACCCCCATGTAACAGTGTGGACCGTCAATACATAAAATATAAGTTGATATAATGCATGCAACGGCCTTACAATTACTTTACTTTATAATAGCGTGTGCATTTACATTATTATGTATATAGAGACTCACAAGTTAATGTAGATACAAGTTAGTGTAGATACAAGTTAATGTAGAGGCTCATAAGCTAATGTAGATACAGAAGTTAATGTACAGATACTCACATGCTAATGTATAGATACTCACAACAAGTTAATGTAGATACTCACAAGTTAGTTATATGTTGTAGTTGTAGGGTTCGAAGTCGAACTTAAAGCGGACACGGAACGCGATTGCTTGTGTTCTTGCTGTGTCATTCAATTCACACAGACCCTCAATCTGTTTTCATACTCACGCTGAAAGCCGTCGTCAGTCAGTTAATAACAAGTTTAGAATATATGTGCTCTTGCATTATTTTTGCATCTTTTTGTGTAGTCGTAGTAGCATTGCATTGCACTTCTCAACTGCTGCTGGTTCCTCGACTTTAATATTAACAAAATATGGAGCGCTTGTGGGGGGAATGTATAACGTTGTTGTTGCTTTGCGCATAATAAATATATAGAGGGTTTTTTCTTTTTGATGAGTGTAACAAAAATATAGGATTTTTCTTGTGTGGAACAAATATAGGTTTGATGTGCATGTGAACAACACAGGATTTTCATATGTACATGACGAACTTAATGTTTTTGCTACTTATATGCATGAGAAACATGGGGGGATTCTTGCTCTAAATACGACAAATATAGAGTTTTTTGCTTTTGTATACTTATAGCAATAAGTTTAAGGGATTTTGCTTTATATAATGACAATTCTAGCGTTTGTGGTAGTATGTATGAAGAATGAAGGTTTGATATTACTGTATATAGAATGTGAGCATGAGGTGCTGGTGCTGCAATTTTGATATTTAATACAGGGTGAATAGCTGGTGGCAGTGTGACACTATGCCTCTTGAAAAGCGTGCACAATTAAGTCAAAAGTAGAATAGGAATATAGAGTTAGAAAATATACATGACTCAAGTATAAGAACGGCACGAGGGGAATAAAAGAGGAACAATTATAATGACATCGTAAAGTGCAAAAGTACATATTAGATTGGAATTCGGGTGCAGAGTAAGCTGTAATGTTCACAGCATATCATTCATTCCTCTTTCCTATATTAATTTTGCATGCAAATCCAAAGGTCTCTTTTAGTGCTCTAAGTCACTGCATTTTGCAGGCACTTTTTCTATTAGTCCCCAAAGCATTTCCTACTGTAACATATATGTACGATGGGAAATAAATTCGTTATAGGACATACCTATGCCATTATTTATACGAGATGCACATAGTTTGTTATAGTACCAGTATATAATTTGTAGTAGGACTAGTATATAGAATTGTGCACAGAACCAGCATATAATCCGTTATAATATAGGAGATGCATTAATTTGTTATAGCAGAACACATGAAACGCCGGTCGTATGAATTTAGACAGTTGGTATGATATGCCCCGCTAAACTTGTACCCCTTCAATTTAACCGAACTGCTTTGATTAAAATTTATGCTTTTTGCATGCGTGCTGCCCAAACAAGCAAAGTGCTCCACTTTTCGTGCCTATAAATTACATGGTTGGGCTTAGAATACTTTTTTGCGCTGAACCTTGTGCTATAAAATACTGCGTGTTCATTTTTAGTAACCTTTAAAATTGGCAGTTTCTGCATACTCTTACTTATTAGTGGTGGTTATCGTTACGTTGTAGCTATGCAAGCACTTTTAATTCGGTGTCTTAACTCGCCGTTACTCAAACACGCTGTACTGTAATAATTATACAGGTTTCTCATTAATTATGCTTATACGTATTATCTTGTTTATCTTATGCAACGTTAACTGGGAACTTTGATTGGCCTGTGGATATGATGAACTTACATTAGTTAACTCTAGTTATTATTTTACACATTCTATAATATATAAGTATTATAAATGCAAATACCCATACTACAAACAATTTCCCACATATTCATATTTCCCAACATGTGGGCTACTGAACAGTCACATAAACTATATAGGAGGCTTGATTTGAGTGTGTTTTTAGGTGTGTGTGTTCCATAAAACAAAACGAGTTGAGGTCTAAAGCCCATTTCATTTCCAAAGCATGGAACAAAGTAATTGTTCCATTTTATTTTTACACCCTTTGTGCAGTATGTTTCAGTGTGTTTTCTGTACGGAGGAATGTAAAAGTACATAATAAAGCACAAGACAGTATGAAAAGTCAAGGTAATGTATGACTACAGATGGCTTGCTCTCTAAGGAGTCATTAAAGCTAAATTAATGACCTGTATACGCTCTTTAAACTCAAAGTTTTATCAAAGCATGAATAACTTATGTAAGCAAATTATGGATTCTTAGTAAAGTCGTTCGTTTTCGATATACTACTATTACATGCAAAATCCCTTATCCCGTATGGTAGTCAAGTGAGCATCCAAGTTAACAAGATAATAAACTTTTTCTTGTCAAGATATTACCTCTTACTTTTAGATGTCGCTTTCATTAGCATTTCTTTTATATTTCATGCAACATATAATCTCACTTAAAAACGCGTGTAAAAGCTTACGCTCTTTAGGCTTTTAATGTAAAATCTTTCAGTGATGAACGTTCTGCACGTAAAATTTTTCAATACTTTATGTTTTTGCTATGTATGTAAAGTCTTCACCCTTTAAATATATAGTAAATTCTTTATGCTTTCACTGTGAAATCTTAAATTCTTTAAAGATAACTTAAGTTTTTGTATGTAGAATCATAACTTTTTATTATATGTATGATTTGGGGTTTAGGTTCATAGGGTATTTAGAAGAATTATGTAAATCATTAAAGGTTAAAACAATTTTGATAAAAAATTGTACGTCGACGCAATTGACCAATCCACCAGTACAGATCCTCACGTTGTCAATATAAAATTTAGAATTATTCATGATCATGACACTTTAAGTAAAATCTTAAATCCCAAACAATTTGAGAGTACAACCTTTAAATTATTTGAAAGTAAAATTAAATTCTTTACACTTTGAAGACTTTGATTTTCATATTATTTACGTGTTTCCCAAGTAGCTATACTGTCCGTCTCTGTCACATTACAAGATCTACATGTCATGTACAACAACGATAGTACAGTTGCAGTAGCTGAATATTTTAAACTAATCAAGTCAACAACGGCGGTAGAAAACTAACGGGTTCACAAATAGAACTTATTCACAACAAGTCATTTGAATGGATGCAATCAATAGTAATTTTTACACCTTTTCCTGATAGAAATTCTGTGTAAGTATTCCCATATCTATACGTACAATACCTACTCCTTATATGTACATTTCCACTGTATAAGCAGTAGATATAATAATCGTTTCCGTTTGGAAACCATTTATCCCAGCAACCACAATTGTAGTTTGTGGTGACTGTTTCTATACAGTTTCTATTATACATGCATGTATGCATAGTTGTTGAATTTGTCAATCAAATGAGCCATACATTTTACAGACTGTGGAATGTTTACGTTGAAAACCGCATCAAAGTATTATTAAACAATGTGAAATGAATGGTGGTGGTTTTGTGAATTATTTCATGCCATAAAAAGTGTAAGTTTTGGTAAGTAAGCTATTACTGCTTTTACTATATTCACTTCATTAAAACATTATCCAATTATTTATTTAACTCCATTGTTGAGGGTATCTGTAAAAATATTGAATGAAAGATGTCAAAGATAAGCCTATTATTAATACCTCAAATGCGTTTCATGACAGCTTGCGTAGCACTCCAGTTGTGAAGTGTCTGTAATCTTTTCCAGTCATATATGTTCTCCTAATACAATGTACATACATTCATTCGTAGTAAGTACATAAATACATTCAATACATGTTCCCAATGGGGAAGTAGAGCTTCGAGAATAAAAACGTGTGTTCTTTATTGGATTTATTACTATGTGGTTGGTTACAATTATATGGACAAATTCACTATCAACTACAATTTAAGCATCAAATATACTAGAATACGGTCATATGAAATGACCATAATGTATAAATACATCATAACCCTTATCTTCAAAGCGCTGGAAACATGTATAGAACTATTAGCAACGCTTTGGCTACACCTATTTGCCATCAACATCAAAGGTCGATGAGAATATCAAACATTTGTATTGAAATACACTTGCTATTGTCCAAGTCTCTGTGCCAATGTTTCGCACAGGTGGACGTATGGAAATACAAAGTTGAGTTTATTCTGATTACAATGAGAGTGCATATTGCGTAAAATATTGGCATATTGCTGCGTATCCTGGTCGGACTGGATTCTTGTTTCTGTCGAAGCGTCCAAATTGACTTGAATTTGTTGGATCTCGATCTCGATAGAGTGGCCTTCATGGCCGATCACTTTGTCCACACTGTCATCATATTTCCGTTGTGTAAACTGTCTTGAATCTATGGACGTTCGTTGCTACCGTATAGAGTTTTCATATGCCATTATAGAGCTACTGCCGCTGTCGTGAGATTCGAGAATGTAATAAAATGCTAAGCAAAAGTTCTTTCTTCACTGGTTTGCTACGTGGACGGAGTATGTAAGCATATTTTATAACGTAACTAATATACTAGACAACTAATAGAATATTGTATATAATGTCCATCGAAAATTCAACCTTTTTACAACTACTAATCGCTTACCATACTCCACTACATATAAACTCAAGGTTTCTCTTCCAACTGGTTTATTCTGCAAACATGCTTTTCTACTCTTTTTGAATGTACGTATACGTGCAGCTTGCATCTGCAAATTAAAAGTTATTGAGTCCTCGTTCATATTGAATAAAACGAAGTAAGCGTTATAACATGATTATCCACATCACAAAGCCGTAATTGAAATTAAAATTGGACTAATATATTTATCTAGTTTAGTATTTGCACATCCAGTTCAGTATTAATACATTTGATCAAGTATTACGTACATGCATTTTAGCATTTGGGGCAAATATTAGTACTTTTACGAATATTATAGTAGTAATAACCTATAGTTTAGTATTATGTAGATAAATATTTCTAGTGTTGAATAAATATGTACGCATGGTTAAATTTGAGCGTTCTACACAAACACTTCAATATTATGTACTTATATGTAGTTTAATGTGTAATATTCGTTGCTTACTCTTGTTCTAAGAAATAAAAGAAAAGCAAGCTGCGGTACTCATAAGTATTAATATATTCAAATAATACAGCAGTGCAGAAAAATCGCTTAACGCATAAGGAAGTACCCGGTTAAATTTCTCAATTTTCCGTATAATTCTCATTTTTCCCACACGGCTGCAGCCTTCTGCTCCGTTTCCCCTCTACTCCGTGCCAAATACTCCGGGAGCTTTTCTACATGAGAGAATCTTAGCTCGACGTAGCTCGACATATTTCCATATTGACTAACAGCAAACGGAAGATGTTCACCTATAACCTATGAGCCATTTTTCTTCCCCTGACTCACTCCACTCTACTCTCCGCAGAATGTTTATGTCTAGACGCTTGTTGGGCTTTCTGATGACTTTACCAGCTCCACTTAAGACCAAAGGCATCCTTTGTACTTTCTCAGGAGAAGAATATGCCAATATGGAGCACACAACGTTTTACGTAATTCGGACCTATGTGTGCAAAGTACGTGGAAAAGATCGTTGAAAGCAAGAGTCCATAAAACTCTATAGTACAAACAATAAATATTTTTCTAAGGCACGAAATCCTTCCCAATAATCCTTTCATTTTCGTCAAACCATGACGTCATGCTGAACGTCTCTTTACGTCTTACTCTATGCATCATTACACAGTATAAGCAGTCTATAGTATCTTTCATATATGTTGTAGTACATATCATGGTGTGTAGAAGTCCATATAAGCATCCTGAACATCTGTTCAATTTTTCCAGGAACCCATTTGTTCAAAATACACGTTCCTCCATAATTTCAAACATGCAATTATTGCCTTCGGTTTTGTTAAGGCCAGCTAGTTTGTGAAATGCGAAGGTGGAAATGTAGACTTCCGACCCTGCCAACTACAAGAATAGACTTAATACTGACAATGAATAGAAATTTGCAAGAGATGGCCTTGTCATTGAATTTTTAGACACTTAAGAGTTTAATTTCGCATATATCCGATTGCCAAAAATGATGTCATTGCCCTAATGTCAAGAGAATTTTCAGCATTTGCCAGTACAATAAATCATACAACTACCATCACACTGAACACACATAAGCTTGTTTTATTTTCCAAATGAATGAATGGATTAAGCTTAAGCCTTTAAAGCCACATGAATCATAACGGAATGACATTCTCTATGTACAAGAAAATTGGAGGAGAATGAATTTAACATGGTGTACATAAGCATAAATATACATACGTAAGTAAATAACGTATAACCTACACATCCATAAACTCAGGAGGCTGTACTTTGCACATATATTTTCGTGGTTTGCGTATTTTCAAGCATACTTTGCATAAGATAGTATTAAATGGAGGCCATTGGCTTTGGCTCGCTTCCTCACTCGTTCAAGGGAATAATACACATTTTGAGGAAAAACAACCGGATTATTAACTCCGGAAGATCCTGCGATACACAAATTCTGAAGTATTTCCAAACTTCCATTATACTCGTAGATAGTTATTTACTGTGTCAGCGTGTCTACAATAATATCCTCGACCCTGTTGTGTACAACGCGTTCAGACGCGCAAGAATCTTCACTTCAGATTTTGGCATAGCTTCAACAATGTGCGCATTTTGTTAATTACGAGCACTGCTGCTATAAAATTAGTAAATGTCCGAAGAATTATTTTCAAAGGCTACGCTACGAGTCTATTTAGGCTATACAGGCATTTTTAGATACTGTGGGACCCAGAATTTTTTAATGCATAATGAAATCCCGAACATTCTACTCTCCCATTTCTCAAGTCGTTAAAACATTCAACTCCAAGAGGTTTCAGGACGTTTATGTCATTAGGAATTTTGTTGATACCGGCCTGCACGGAAGCAAAATGATTCGAGAAATAGTAGGGTTGGTATCAAATAGTAAATAAAGTATTTATTAAAATAACAAGAGTAAAGTTATGGTATCAGAATAACATATAGCTAGTTGGTAACTCACACTATAAATAACTAGTAAAGCTGCGATTAAAATGAGAAGTAAAGTGAATTCTCAGTACTACGAAACCTTGAAATTGGAGCTTTGAATTTTCTCAGCTATTATTTTATATATAGAATATATAAGTACTTTTCAGGTTTCATTTATTTATGTGAGAAAGATTTATCAGTAAGATTAGCCAGGGAACTGGTGCTGTCAACTTTTTCGCGGTTAAGTTCAGCCTATACTTATATATTCCAGCATATATTAATAGACCAGGATATTACAGAGTTGGCTAAGATTATGATATTGAGGCAATCGAATTGATGAGCTTAACTTTTAAGGCGGCTTGAATCTTTCTGCTATACTCATAATGTTTTTCTGGTATTTCATTTCGATTGGAGTAATGTTGAATCAATTGCTACACATTTGGAATTTAACTTTATTTGTAATTTATTTCCGCTGAGAAAGTAGCTAAAAACTAAATCCATCACAAAAGTGTGGAGACCCTGACAATATGGAGTTCTTTTAACCACCAAGGTCATGAAATCTAGTTTTAGTTTAAAAAATATGACATGGCTTTAATAAGGTATAAATAATTTTATTATTTCTGCTGAGAAAATATGTTGCTGATACAATCCAAGCAAAGTATTTTGTACTCGATTTGATCATATTTATACTTTATTATATTTATTTATTATATTTGTATGTTTGAAGGAATAAGCGTAGCAGGAGGAAAAGGTTGCTTTGGTTAGACTTAAAACTTGATTTAACTTAAGTTATTTGATTTGTTCGCATTTCGCCCGTTGTATGTCACCATCCTCCAATAATTCCCAGTTTAAATTCAGTGTAAAAAAATCTATAATAATTTCAGTAAAATTAGGCATATAACGCTGATAAAACAGTTTAAGATACAGTAAAATAAAATAACACTATACGTTTACTGTATGTTTCAGACCGCAGATTACTGACAACTTACAAATTAAGGATTCCACGTAATTACATATATCGTTGGTATTTCAACTGCCGGATACGTTATGAAAGAGGGTGATTCTTTTTATTTCATCCTATCATCATAACATGTTCGACTACAAATAAGCGGATCTGTCGCTTTCTCTTCAAATCAGCAATAAAAGTGGTTGTGTACTCAACGTTCTCACGTGCGGCATCAATGAACTTGTATCTCAATTAGTATGATAATTCTTCTATGCTGCATTGTAAATTATTAAGAAATCAGTATTTTCAATAAAAATCATTTAATGGAAATAGATTAGATTTCAAGTTAAATAATCCATCGAATATCATAACCTCTTTCATACCGTATTTGCTAATTCTGTATAAAAACTAGTCAAATTACTACTTTATATACATTATAATTCATTGTTAGGCAGTGTGCGTTATCAGGAAACGAACAGCTTGTTCATTGCAATACTGTAGTTAAGATTTCAATCTTGGCGTTAAGTGTAAAAAGACAAAATACACCATCCATGAAGTTTAGACATATATCGGTCGATCACGTTGCATAGAAGGGATAATCTCCACTGTAGTAAAACATATTCACCAACATCCATCTACATATGTTTTCTGTGAATCGCGTTGTCGATACCATTTTACCATGGAAAACAAGATATGGAGTACAGAGATATATGCAGGATTTACTTGAGATTAAAGATTTTTGCTTCGGCAGATCAAAGTTTACTGGAAGTTTGAAAATACTGAAATTGAAAATGCAGCATCCTCGAACTACATAATAAGTAAATCTTCAAATCAGTACCATGAACTCTTTTATTATAACCTACAACTTATACATACACAGCTTACCATTTGACAGCTCAGTTAACAACTTTCCTATAATTTGTTCAGCTAGTACTACAAGTTTTCACGCTTGATACATTCGTGCGAATTACCGCATATTGAATTGTTTGAACAAATTACCACCAGAATCAGATAATTAAATCTATCCACAAGTGTTTTTGTTTTGTGAGCATTTACTACACATTTATATTTATTGTATGTGGTGGTGGGTATAGCGATAAGATGGAAACGCTTGACGGTGCTTTTCTTTTGAAATCTTTATATTGTAGTCGATTATGGAAATAAGTTGAAAATCGAAGGGTTGCAGTCTGAATCATACTCGATTGTAAAGCACGTAGCTGGCAGTGCTCCGACCTTTTGACATTCAGCCAGCGTCTGAAGCTCATCAGCATTTTCTGGCTTGAAAAAAATTTATGTAGAATTTCGAAACTGCCATGTAAAACATTAATATTAGCATTCTCATATGAGGTCGAATTAAAATAATAAATAAAAAAGGCATAAAACATACGAAAAAATACATGGTATAAAAAATAATAAAAAATAATAAAAAGCTGCGAAATAAAATAGATACGATTTATTTTATTAGTACTTTTTGTGTGAAGTACATACTATGTGTAGTAATCTACTGGGATGGAGTACCGATTATATGTTGTTTAATGCGATGAAGTGGCCAATGCAAAATATAATGGGATGCAGTTTGTACGCTCGTATAATACACGAGAAGCGTACATTTACAAGTGTAAACACTGAGAACTGAGAGTAATCTAGCTCAAATTAGATATTAAATTAGTATTTTGCTGATTTTATCGCAGAAACGTTCGAAGTGGCAGTAACTTTAACAAGACCCAAAGGCGTTGTAGGAGTGTTGCAAAATGAAAATGGCAAATGACATATTATTATGACTTGACTGAACACCAACGATCCGGTGGCAATGTCAAACGTACAACGATGACTTTAATTAAGAATGGGCGGTATACCACACGGGAACGAATAAACTGGGTAAATAAGAGGTTGTCATCTCAAATTTAATTACTAGCAACGTCAAACGACCCATTGAAACGCAAGGGAACGGAGCATTAATGTTACAAATATTTGCGTGTCGACATCTCAAATAAATAATATAATATAGCGTCTGCCATGCTTTACAATTATGTGACAACCACAAAAATGATATCCATATTGGTTCGATTACTATGTCTACCATGTAATAATAGTGATTGCTATCTTGTTAAACACACTCTCTGGGTAGTCCATACTGCTGAACGGTGGCAAGACTTGGCACTTCTCTTGTTATTGTATGTGGATGTGGGATCATAAAGTGCAGAGAATGTCTTTATTCTTCTCTTGATGTTTTTCACGGTCATTGCTCATGCTTTAATATGGAATCAGTGCCATGGGTACACAGTGATAATGATAATGAATGGTCAAAGTAAGAGATACACTGCAGCGTTACTTCATCACGTGCACAAATTTTGCAATTTTGGTAAACAGCTAGGCCCAAAGTATAGAGACGAAAACAACTAACCAAAACTATATACAAACCTATATGGTGTATTTATGAAATCGAAAACCCCAAATTAGCTCTCCTTCCCTTCTTTTCACAATTAATAATACTCATATATACTATAAACAATAAGTGACAATCTGTTGTCATAATTAATAAGAATAATCATCTATTTAAAAACACCATTGTTTACTCCTAATTATGTTCATCAATGTGTGCTCTTTATGGGTTTCGTCAATTTTGCGAACTTTTTACCCTTTTCAAGTTGTTTTAGTATGCATCAATATTCAACAGTCAAGTCTTTTCATGTTGTTTTTAGTATGTTCATCAACATTCCATGTTCATTTTAGATTGTTCACCCTAATTCCGTGCTTTTTATTTTGCTCAGTATAATTCCTTGTCCTCTTTTATTTTGCTCGACGGTGTAATTCCGTGTTGTTTTTATTGAGTTCGCCGGCGTTCGGTGTTTTTTATGTAATTTGGTTTACTGTCAGAGCCATACTCACACATTACATCCACGATCATTGACGATCACGGCAATAACAGTGATGATCCTCAATTACATATCCCAGTTATCAACGTGACCATCTACCTAATTAGTACTTGCACACTTCATCAATCGTCCCCGTTGATAAAAAGTTGGTGGTAATTTTCAACAGGCCAAGACATCTTTCTACTAGCAAAAAAAATTGACACTTTCCATTTTCCCTAACAATTTACTTTCCAATTGAGGAAGGTTTTCATCGACTTTTCTAGCTCCTGCGGCCTTTCAACATGTTATCACACTAGAATTTTACTTATGAATTAAATTGAATTTTACTAAATAGCCACAACATTTTGGTTAACAAAATAATTTCAAGGATGGCGACCACTCTATGGCTTCCATTAAAAAAAAAATCTTGTTTTGGGGATACAAAAAACTACCCCGGAGATTATATGACCAGTAAAAACGAAGGGGAATTATTTACATTATTAGCGAAAGGTGACGTTCATCAAGAATTCTTCACAACTTTGTTATATATTTTATCCCTTTACGTTTAAACTCGTCTCGGGCCACATAATGCAAATAAAAGAGTTAATTGTCAATATAAAATGCACTGATTTACAACGTACTTGACCAAAAATGTTGAAACTTAAATATTCATTATCTCTGTCGTTTAGCACATGAGCCTGACATATTATTGCTAGTAGGTATGTTATGTTGTATGTACATCCCATCGGGCTGCAGTTTCTTTAGATGCCCCAGCTATATAACTACCATCGTTACGTATATGTTCATGTAATTTTTATGTAACTACTTTTGATTGTTGACGTTCTATCAAAATGCCCTTGGTCTACACTTAATACGATTGTTGTAAACAACAAAAAACCAAGTAGAATTTAATGTTTACGTTGCTACTCACAAAAATATTCATTTTAAACCTGATGTCAGAGCTCTTCTCCCAAAAATTGTTAGCCGCGCTAAGTTAGCACAGACTCAATAACTAAAATGTTCTTAGCACAAGCTCAATAAAAATAGCACCAACCAGTCCTATAAAAATTTGAAGTTCCTACATAGACTACCTCAGCGTAATTAAAGTAGTGTCGTCTTCATTAACACACCAAAACAGTATTAATTCAAGGAATTTTCCATTCAAATACCTAAATAATCTCTATATTATATTGTACAGCACAGGGAAATCATGAGCAGTCTCCCATATTGTCTAATTAGTCATTCCACTTTTGTCGTCATCCTTGTTACTTGTTGATCATATGATTTTGCAACTTTTGTTTTGCTTTGTGTATACTTTAATTTAATATTGTCACAATAGCACTTTCACGTTCGTCATTTCGTATTGAAAGGTACAGGGCACAACACCTGTACTTATAGAATTATTAGATATTGAAAGAGTTCAAGCCTAGGATTTTTCTTGAGGATAAACAAAGAAATCGTTGTGACGTTAGTTTAAACGCGGCTTTAGAAATTCACGCAATCGTCATTAGATGGAGACAAAGTTAAGCCTCGATTGTTATTGCCACTTTTGTTGTCTAGTCCCTTTATTGCACATTTTGTACATTAAAGGGGTTTTATATCTCATGTCATTGCTTTTCTTGACGTTTATGTGTGTTAATAGTTTGGGATGCTATTTTGTGTATATTGATGCGTTATTCAAGTAAATTTCTATGTTATTTAGTGTTTATTAGTATTTACATGGTTACAAGATTAGCAGATACATTAGCACTTCATATAACGAATTTCAGTATTTGGTGTTGCAAGTTGGGACAGATCGTGGAATTACCAGATGAAATGTATAATAATGAATTCATTTTTACGTCAACGACATGAATTTGTTCTGTTTTTGTGATAATTTTGCGATAACACGGGAAATGGAAATCTCAAGTTGCTGTTATTACAAATTTGGCTCTAATTTTCTGCCACTTTACCATCCGTGGGTAATAAATAGATACGATCATATACATGTGACAATTATTATTGTGTATGTGTACGTGATGACAGCTTTTAGTCAAAATATTTAGGCTTGTGATCATCATGCATAGCCTATATTCAGAGCTTCTGCATGTGCAATCCATTTGGTTGTACGGTGCGACAAAGATAATGCAGTTAAGGATTTCGTTGTAATGACAGGCAGCACATGATGATTTTAACGTTAATAATGTGTAAATGGTGACATATTGTTTCCTAACTCAAATCTGGTGCAGGTATGAATTAAACGTCCTTTGAAGCGTTGACGAGTATGCCACACAACTTTTTATGATTTGAATATTGTATAAGACTATATTACTACTGTAAAATAATGATTGGGACGATGAAGCTCACGTTATATATTCAAAATGCTTACGCTTGTGTACAGACTTACTTGATAATTAATACCTGCATGTGTACGCTGAGCAAGATTAAAAAGCATTGAGATATTTGATAAGATTTGGGAAATCCTTTGCTTTTTTAATGTGTAAATTCTTGTTCTTGTGTATGCCAATATAAAGAGAGACCTGTAATCATGTAACCTCATAAGTACTCTAGACGCAATTAAAAATGCAAAAAGGAAAAACACAACTATGTGAGATGTGCATGTATTCTAAGTATGATGTGCTTGTATTGAATATCAGATGTGTTATTAGATTATATATGTACATGTATGTAGAGTATAACCTGTGTTAGTATCTTGGATAGGTATAACAGATGTGTGTGAGTATCTCGAATATAAAATGTGTTTGAATCGAATATATACAGATGGAAAGATTCTCTTTCAATATTACCACATTTGGACTCATGTAAATGATAAGGTGTTATCAACATTAGGCATCATACTTCTGGACTGATCAGTGCTGAAGCATAAGCATATAGCTTCTTGTAATACATTGTCTAACATTGTTCTCATCGTCTAGCATGCAAAGCAGCTTCTCTTTCATTGAAGTTTTCGATTGTTGAATATTAAGTAATATCAAATATTGGACTAAAGAATCAAAATGTAAATGACGAAAACATTTTTCTTGATATCACATGAGTCCACATCCCCACACTATGAATGAATCCCTGCCGCACATGATCTTCAATCTTAGCAGCAGCAAGTTTTGCTGTAAGATAGATATACTTATGTATAAATATGGTTACTTAACAAATGACCTCCTTAGTTTGCAAACTATCGTAACGCAATGCAAAGGAGTACCGATATGCTCAAGACACTTTAGTTGTATGACCTATTGGACGGTGGGTTCCTTCACATAGGTAGATCCAACCCTAAACAGTACAACTCCACATGAATGGATGGGATAAGTTCTTTAATACTTTGCACAGTAAAAGTGGATAATATGTGGAATTGACGGTGTGGCTCGTACACCAAGTAGATATTACTGTAGATATCTGTAGATAGTGTATAGGGGTAGAAGAATCACCAAGTCTCATGGGCACAGTCAAAATCTGATGGTAAAGAATTGAGCGCACACACACACTCCTCGTCAACAAGGAGCAGAGTGTGCGAAACTGCAAAAAAGTGCAAATGTACCTAGAAGTATCTTCGACTGTGTCATTTTTATAAGCTGAGGCGAAAAAATCGTTTATAATCTGCACAACATACTCACTTAAGTACGATGAGAGGAAAATACCTACATGGCAAACAATAATGCCGCATCACAACACATAAGGGAGGCAGACAACAGGTTTTCAAGTGAAAGTACTTATTGATCGTCTCATTTTGACTCAGTCAGGTAGAAGAGTTTTCGAAGAGACAAAGGTTACTTGGCTCCTGAATTTTATAAGCGCAAGCTTTACTGATTGAGTCTTGCGAAGGAATTCCTCTTACGTACAGTTACTTCGAATCAAGTGTTACTGTGTATATTATTTACTTATTACTACCCAAGAGTATGTGACAATTATATAAAAATTATTTTGTAACTCCAGGTTCTTTATCCATAACCGTAGACAATACAGTGAGCCCTTGTGTGTAGTTCTACCTTGAACTTCCATTCAAGAAAGCATAATAAACAAAATGGGGCTTTTAAGTTATGTGTGTTTTTTCCCGACATTTTTATCG
Organism: Lipothrix lubbocki; assembly: GCA_034696945.1. NCBI lineage: Eukaryota > Metazoa > Arthropoda > Collembola > Symphypleona > Sminthuridae > Lipothrix > Lipothrix lubbocki. Next base: position 220,620 of record JAQGAK010000022.1, on the reverse strand, counting down.
ACTAGTTAAAATCCTGCAGTGTTTTTATAATAAAAATAATTCTAGCTGGCGGTGAATGGTGTCGTCGTTCTATATGCCATAGGCATCGTCATCCCTCCCTACAGACGGAGATTTAAACCATCGGCACAGATTTTTTCTTGCCCACACTAATAAATTCAATTTCGGAGAGATTTCCGCGCAATCTAACCACACATCCTTATCAAAATGTTGCTTCCGCTGATCTTATGGATTGTAATAATAGTGATTGTGTTTCCTATAGCCGCAATTATTACCCTCCCGCTTATTATATGGAGGGTTACGGTTAATATTATTGCTATTTTCTGGCGAAGGGATTTGGTGGGATGCTTGTCGTCCAGAGATTTAGTTTTTACTAGTGATGACTTTTACGGCAAAGCCCGAAAAAATGTTATCAGTTGCTCAATCACAAGTGGCTCTATGAGCATTCATGACTTGAGGGCCAAATTTAAGGAAAGAATATTGGACAAACTGGAATATTCCAAACTCAAATGTCGTCCGATTTTATTCATGGGATACTGGTTCTGGAAAAGCGATTGTTGCAACGTGAGTGAATTATCTACAATCAATTAATTAATCAAGTCCAATAAAATAGTGTACAGTATTATAGTTAATCGCAGTCTATAAAAAAGTAATCAATCAAGAAGTCTACAGTAAAACAGTTGGTCGAATCTGCAATAAAATAATTAATCAAATGCAAAAAAAAATAATCACAAAAAAATATCCTTTTTCCTGCTCCCATTGGTTTTTCCCATCCTTGTTTCTAAATACGCCAGCAACCTCAGTCAATTAATAATGTGTTGTAAGGCAGTCCTAATGATATATATTTGTGCTAAATTCCGGATGTATTTACAACAGACAGCATGATCACTGTATACTAATGCTTGCACTTAAATGAAAACGAGCTTTTGCTAGTTACATTAATTTGCCTCTGCACTATCACAAAGACTAGATCATTGAAGGCATAATCTGAATCAGTTGTATGGTATACTTTTTGAAACATGTGTACACTCACCCGGATATTGCTCATCAATCTAGTCGTGTGCTTCCAATCAATAATACACGGTAATAAACTTCGTCCTTTGGTTATTATCGTAGGACAGAGTGCATCAAGCCATAATTGCAATAGCGTCAGAAGTCGTTATCAATATGGCTAGTAGAAGGTCAATATAGACACAAGTTTTTCCATCTTGACCAAATCTGCAAGAATACTTTTCAAGGTTTTGCAGAAGTTGAATCATTTATAGTTGGAATCAGTAAAATATATAGATTTTAGTAATCTAATTTTAATCCTTGATATAGGTATACGGATCTAACTGTCTCGTATCGCTCATGTAGTTCTCTTTTATAAGTAAATATAAATTACAAATTATATATTTTTCAAAATCAGCTGCGAGTTATCAGTGTAAAAGGATAATCTAAAAAATATTTATCTAAATATCATATAAAAATGTATACCTAAATAGCATGCAATAGGCATCTAAAGATCTTATTTTATTAAGTATATATCTAAATATAATAAAAATTCCGTTTCTCATATCTCCCATAAGGATAGTCACACATTAAAATCGCTAGCAGGGCTGTCTATGTATAAGCAGGGAGAGTTGATCTGCCATAGAAGTCATGGATGTCATATATTATCGCTTTCTTGAAAGATATCCTATCCGTTTACATTGGTGTAACATGCGTGATCCATATCAATTATTAATTGCAATACAATTAAATTTTCGGAAGCTTTGTGGCTTCGAAGTAATAGAATTGTTGAATTTAATTTGGAAATTCGTGTGAACAATCACGTCTGCCCTATGTACCTACAATGTTGTACATACAGCAGTCATGATGGATCTACAAGATTTTACAAATGCGCTGTTACTTTTGTATAAATGAAAAAGTCATCAGACGGTCATCGTGAGTATATACATGTATTCTGAGGTTGAGGACGGTGTGTGTATACACACATGCATTCAAAGACATGTGCATATGTATTTTGAGGTTGAAGACGGTGCAGCAACCATGTCAGCACGATGATACAACTATATAAAAGAGTGTGGATTCGTAAGGAATATACTCGGTACATGCACAGAGTCTGCAATTTTTGACAGTATCTGCCAATTAGAATTGCATATCACACTACTACAACTTTGAAAGTAAGTTACCAGTGAACTTTATTCGTGCCGATGGCAAGCCAACGTTATACATAATTACCTCCAAGTGTTTGTTTAGGATGCCTTTCCTATGCATTACCAGCATATATGTAACTTGCTGTAATACTTGCAAAAAATACGTATGGAATACTTACAAAAAATACCTGTATGGAATATGTTCGGAGTATAGGTAGAGAATAAAGCATGGAAAGAGAAAAAGGTGAATTTAATCATTGGGTATGTTCGTCAAGTGAGAAAATCCTCTTCAAGTTTATCTGCCCCTTTTCAATTCTCCATTGCAAATGACAAGTAAATCGCTGTCCTGATAAATGATACATACGAATTTATAATAAGACACATGATACATATGAATGGACACCATTTTTAACTCTTCTATGGTGTGAATAATTATTCACACCATAGGAGAGTTGTCAATTCGAAACAGTCACAAGTTTCGTAGTTTCATTATTAGTCACTATATTTATTCTTTGCATTTTATTTGCTCTTCGCATGTAGAACAAGCTTAAACACTACCCTTACAGTTATTTATCATTCGCACTGGGCATCATTAAATTTCATGGGTACATCTAACTCGAAGCTTGTTCAAACATAATTTTATATGGAACACAAAATTTCTGTATCTACCTATTTATTATACAAACATTTTGTATGTAAACATAGCCTAAAAATAACTACTGGTTACTGTATCTTCCTGCACAGAGTTGGGTTTGTAAAGATGCACAGCTCAAACTTCCACATGTGCTATTCTCATATAAATGTCGAGATTAATTGGCGCATACACCTGTTATGTTTACTTATGCCTTGCTTTTATGACTTGGACTGTACATTAATAGAAAGAAGTCGAGCTGTACATTATTACGTGGACTCAATAGTCTATATACACATTAATATGAGGAGCTCGGGGTATGCATGTATACATTAGTAGGAAGAAATCGCCTCGCAATAACAAATTGCACTATGCTCAAATATAAAGAAATCGACTATACAAAATATGAATGAGTATAAGGAAATCGATCAACACAAGAATATAAAAAACCTCGGACTACACACCTACTTCGCTTTCTGAAAAGCCCCATTGATGTATATACAGAAGCAAAAATAAAGAAATGTTTGCAAACATAAAATGCACATGGTAACATCCGATACAGAAATAGAATCTACATATAAAAGTTCATTTCTTTCCAAGAAGTGTACCGTTGTTGTGAACAAGGTAAGGTATTTCTATGAGGACATGTGTACAACTGTCAATTTGTTTACACACACACACTGCAAACTTCCCACCTGACATTCGGTAAATAATCAGCATGTTAACTCCACACTGCTAAAACGTCCTGAAACGCTATAGGTATAGCAAAAGTACCAGCAGGACTACAAATATATACTTGTAGGTATACTTAGTCCGTCGTATATGAAGCTTGTAAGTAATTTTACAATTTAGGAGCAAATGCTATGGATGTGTATTCATGTTAACGGTCAGTGAAGCTGTAATAAAGTGCTGTTAAATAGGGTTGTATGCATAATTTGCAAGGTAATGTTTCCAAAGCCAGTACTTCACCAAGACAAAAGTACAACGACCAAGCATATGAGTATGTAACTAGGGTATTAATACAATGAGCTATACCAAACGTCATTTCAAGTCGTCGAGAGCATTTTTTAATGTTCACACACGGTCTGCAATACACAGTCAGCAGAGAGTATGATAACGTCTTGTCATAATCATAGCATGTCAGATGAGCTCCCAAGACATTGATGCTGCCACACACTTGACTTTACTTTCTGTGAGAAGTAGAACTACGACGTTCTCTACCAAATTTGCAAGACTCAAAGGCTTTTTTTGCTTTTGGATACAAGTGTGTATAATAAAACCATGTATAATATAGCCGTATATGTAGACCACAATCTATGTATCTAATATCTGTAATGATCTTATGAATCCATAAGATAACATGAGTCTCTTTTGGTCCCTATATAACATGGATTCCAACAAGATAACATGGGTCCCCATATAAGAAACTTTGTCTTTATAATATAATATGTACCAAAACCAAAGATAATAAGAGTTCCGAGGATAATATAAATCCATATAAGATAATGTGAGTCCCTAACCTTCTGAAATAAAATTGCAAGTGATGAGGGATTTTGCGTGCAACTTTGCACTTTTATGAAAACTTCTGACATCACATGTTCGACGACTATGTACTCATGAGCATCTTTCATCCCAGCTTTGCCAGTTGATTTTATAAAATTGTATAAAAAATGGGAGATGGTGTGGTACGGATAAATTTAATATCGCATATGAGAGCTTGCGTAAAGATCCTGTCGTTGGATTATGTTCAGGACAGGCGGTAACAGCAAATATTGTATGTAAATTACAATCACATTGGAATCTAAATATCTTGATTTTATACATAACAGTTCATATGGATTGCGCTACCGGCTCATTGCACAATAGACAAGAGCAATTTCCCGCATGGTAATTACAAGCTTGAAGTACAAAATAAAAAATGACAAGAGCTTAGAATCTGAGAGTAATTTAAAGAAGGCGATAAACAGATGTACGTGCTTCATAAGCAATATGGGGACTCTATATGTGTTTTATATGCGAGCAGCACAGTCACAGATAAAAGGTGCTGTATACGAAATATCTGCATTATTAACTGTAGGTTAAGGAGAATGTCTTATAAGCTGTGCAAATATAGAAGTAAAAGAGTAAGAAACAGGTGTACACACCTTTGTGATTACTTCTTAGTTAGGCACATTTCTCTTCTACACGTGCATACTTGGATCGATACCTACACTTAAATGGGTATATTTTATGTAAGAGTCAAGTATATGTAAACTCCCTCAGATAACCAAGTATAAGTGAAGTCACTCAGATATCCAAGTACATATGAGTATATGTCAACTTTTAGCTTTGGCCACGCAAAAATTACGGCAAACCATATGTAAACAACCATAGTCAAGTATAACGTAAACAAATAGCTATAAGTATTCACCCCAACCCAAAACCATGTCTCGCGAACTTGCTTCTACGTATCGTACAAAGTATGTAAAGAACCATAAAGACAACTCTAATTATTCCCTGACATCCAACATAACCACATACATATAAGAATATATGTATAGGTGCAACAAATGCGTGCAAAGATGGAATTTTGGCTGAGGCAATAAGAGATCTTGTCCCTGAACACAACGTAGCATCATGTAGTTCAACATACGACAGTCTCTGTAGTGGGGTTGCAATAATTTTATTGACAATGTACGGTACAAAGGTAGAGTCATAATTAAATTCAAACATTTCTTGTGGTCAAGTTATGAACAACCTTTTGAAGTGCAAGAAACAAGAATACTGTTACACACAGGTAACATTGAATGGGACGTAATGAATAGCGTGGTGCGAAAAACAGACCGATCACTTATTTGTGTACGCAGAATCACCTTTTAGAATACATATTAACATTTATTTGTATATATGTAGAACTACTTATTGGAATGCTGATTTGTATGCACACAAAATCTGACGAGAATATGTACAAGCACAGATTCGTTCCAAAGAAAACTTATTTGTCTATACATACAGCAAAGCATGGGAGTCAGCTTACAAATAAGCCCATGATAACATTGTAGGGTGGTGGACATTAAGCAATATTTTGCAATCTGTTCAGTATTTTATGGGTATTTTTACTCGCTTAAGTAAACCCAAAAATTCGCAATCAACAACTCTCTTACTGACTCAGTTCTTGTTGTTGTTCTTAAAATTTAGGTAGTCCGTCGTCACTTTTGTAACTCCCTTCTCACATGATAGAACACTTTTTTATTTAGCTTTGTGATATGATTTAATCACCACTCTCTACAGTTTACGTAAAGGACATCATTCATTATTCTACTTTTGTAAGACATAACAGTATGTGTGTATATATGCAAAATGTATTCCACTTGAATTAAAAGTCCAACCCACGGTTTTTTTCTCATTTTAAATTGCGAAGTCTACCAACGAATGAATCTATCGGACTGAATCTCAAAAACAATCAAAGTGGAGGTTCTGAATACTAATTTCTCTCACGTAATTATATAGGCATTATAGACAGTTGCTTGCCAACTACCAAATCTAATTCAACAACCCTTTAACATATACAAACAACTATTATTAGATCCTATCCATCGGTCAAATACTCGCACCACAACAAGCTAACACACTCGCCAGCTCACAAAAATACACTCGCAAGCTGACAATAGTGCTCTCAAGTTAAAAACAAAGCCAACAATAATAAGATAATACTCCAAGCAAACAAAAATACACCCCAACTAAAAAATACCAGCTTAAATGAAAGTAATTAATGGAATAAATAATGCACAGTGGGGGTTAAGTATAGGGACATTTCAAGAAACGTCGACAGACCATTGATATATTTTTATTGTACAAAATGGCATAAGGTGCGACATTTTAGAAAGCGTCAGGTTGTCTGTGTATCTGTTCATTTGCATGGGAACCTCCCATCCCATGCTTTGTAGTTTGGCTGTCTTATGTGCGTAAAAGTCGGAGGCACCTGAAACGCTTCTAGGCTTGTAAACTTACATTATATACGGACAGACAGACAATGCGTTAGTTATTTTTCAACGTGGTAATCAACTTCGCGGTGTGTTAGTGTGTGCGATACTGCTATAAAAGTTTATTGAATCTTCTTTCAATGAATGAACTATGCCTATTCATAAGCGAATAACTTTCATGTTGAAAGAAAATCCTGGCGACTATAATTAAGCTGTGTACTCTATAAATTCATGTTTTATCTATAGACCCACTCAAGTTTGATATGCTAAGGGGATATCCGGGAAGGTTGAAAGTAGGTTACAATCAGTAATCTTGTAATCATAAGGAATTTTATGCAAGACTCTTGTTGCATTGATGACTTCCAAAAATGAAGTACAATAAAGTTCATGTCCCTATATCTCAAATAGTATTGAAAAGTGTTTTTGTCTTTAGATTTCCGTCAGCCTCTTTGTGGCCGGAATGATTTTCTTTTTTCCTATTACACTTGCTTGCGAATAAGAAAGTATTACGCCAATGCTTCACGCCATTATTTTGCACCTATTTATTTCAGCCATTACATTACATTTAATCTCCCCTGCACCAAAGAGACAAATTGTTCTTTCATAATACGCAATAATTCAGGCACCTTGAGTCCAAATTCAGCACGATTTTTCAGTTAACAAATCCCAAAAAGGGGAGTCTAGGATTTTTTAAATAAGTAGTAATACCTGCTATTTGGAATAATTTTTTTGCTGGCCAAGCAAAAAATATTGCATAAGAGGTGTCATATTCCTGATATTGTCGTCGGTCAAAAAAACCCCATGATTATGCAAAATCTTCCAAAAATTATTTAATACGCTGAATGTTTTACATTGCCTTGACCCTGAAAATACAATGGCTGCTGAATAATTATAACTTGATTTTAATTTAACCCGTGAGTGTACACGTGTTTTCCAGACTTGACCTTCCTCGTCAGTCATTTTTACAAACGCGAACGACCTCTGTAAAGTTTTGAAGTCATGAGAGCCGGATTTAAAAAAAATTAAAAATCATGCTGGAACAGGAAGAATTTCAAGCGTTATGCAATCAAGAGAACGAGGAGTATTAATAGAAAACTTCAATCATGCTTGATTAATAAAAATTATGATGAGAACAGAAAAATTAAAAATCATGTTTAAAGGGGAAAACATAGGAATTAACAGCTTAATTGTCACATGATGAATGGAAATTACGTGTAGATTTTATTGTAGAAAACCCGATTATATTGACGCAACTTCCTTATTGTTTGTAAGTGCATGACGACCACTAATTGTAAATTGCGGACGGGATGCAGCAAGTATGCAGTGTGGATTGAAGGGTAGTGAACTTTAGAATAAAAGTTTGAACGGAGTCGTAGTAATTGTTATTTTTCCCATGCGAAAAACCGCTTCTTATATACAGATATCGACGATAAACTGCCTTTTCAGTGTTATAATTATTTTATGTGCTTCTAAGTTCTTGCAGCGATTTTCTGGTAGACCTTACCATCAACGTGATATTATTACTATAATTAAGATGCACTTGACTTTAATGAGGAGTGAGAGGAAATAACAAATTTCAAAAACTGATGCTTTCAATCTAATCAGACTGATTCACATATGAATTTATTTCATCAAAGGTTATATATTTTCGTAAGTTCTTATATGAGATCACATATTTATTGACTTGAATCAAAATAAATAAAATACTATTGATGCAAAATACTATTGATTGTAAAATACATTGAATGCAAATTTTCGAATTAACAATGTCTCGGTTATTTATGATTAATGACACGGCGATTCGCAGTAGGAAAGCACCTTTACAAATTCAGTATGTTCTGAACATGCATAATAATAATAATCACATAGTTATATATATGAACAAGTCCCTGCATTCAGCAGTCCATAGGTGCAACCATGTAGTTTTGCAATATATTCAGTACTATGTGTTTCATTAGTGAATACTCTGTACTGCACATATATTTGTTGTTAGCTGTGCGGCAAAGCAAAGCACTCCTGCCGCAGGCAAAACTACTTTTTAAAGTCAAGCGAATCAACCTTACGAACAAGTATTGGCATCCCATGTGCATAGAATATCTTCAGAAATAAACTTTAAAGACGTGTGCATGCAGATTATTGTGCCGGATATTTTTCAAACAAGCTTACTAACTTTTCAATGTGTCGCTATGCGGCTGGCACACGGGTGTACTATTTAAGTATTTGCTTATAATATTTAAATCTTGAATCGACTTTACGACCAACACTGCACTTTGCAGACTATCTTTTTCCTCAAGTGTTAACTGTCAATTTGACTCCAGGGGGATTGGGAAAAGCCACAGAGTAATGACGCTGAAGAATAATGCAAAGCGGAACAACAGGTGTGTCGTCGATCTTCTACAAGGGAGTAACAAATATAGCCGAAGTTTAAAACCGTTGCATTCTATTGAAATGTTGTTCCTTGTCCTAAGGAAGCCATAAGTAGGTGAAAATCATTCTCAGACAACAACAATTATATTTTGTCACTCCTTATATGTAAGCAGTAATAATAAGTAGTACCCATATGAATTACAATGCACAAAGAGGAATATACGGTCGGAATACCTGATAAGTTGTAGGATTTCGATGGGGATTGCAGGATTTCGATGAGCATTGCATACATGTATAAGACATGCAAGTGTGGACAGGTATGGCAAATTGCCTGAGATCTCCCTTGCCTGAAATGATCAAAAATTCAACTTTGTATAATTCAATTGTCAACTGCTGAGATTCAACATATTTCTTGACTTTTACTTTTCTTCGAGTTATACGAGTATCATTGGCGATCTCATTTTTAATTTTTGGTTTAATCTTTTAGACTTAAATGCACACTAAATTTATAAGCATCTTAAACATACTCAGACTGTAATAAAAGCGTCTTTCATGTGCAAGCAAATTATAGGTGCATTTTTTGTGCTTTAACATATAAGCTTTTTAACATGTGGGTTGTAATATAGCGTTTTAAAGAAATAATCGTAATATCGTCTGAAAAGCCTGCGGATTGTAATATAACGTCTTAAATGCATAGTTGATTATAATATAGCATTTGAATGAGTACAATAAAAAATTATGATAAGCATGGGAAACTCCTATAAGTAAAAAGGAATTTACTATCAGGCCAAGGCTGCTTTTGTTGTTCTCTTAAACTTATAAACGCTCCATACATGTAATACTAATGTATAAGTTGCGTCTGTTATGCAGTTACAGTTAGAATAAGCGTCGTATTGTCAAAATTATTCAACTTTAAAAGCATTAATCAAAACAAAATTATGTAACTAGCACTTCAGCTTAGCTTCCTTAAGTTAATTTATGCAAGTAGGCTATACATTGATGCAATTTTGGAGGCTGCAAAGACACTTGTCAGAGCACCTACTAATTCTAACAATAACCGAAGGAACCATGTTCAGCCCTTAAGCGCACTGGGAATCTTGACCCTCGCGTTGGCACCTGTGGACATTTCTTTCAGTAGCACACGACTGAGGTTAACCACAATATCAACACTTAATAATTGCTGAATTTATCGATACTTTCGTATTCCACTATTTTAACCATGAGCCGGTTGCGATTTTTTCGTGACCATGCTCAAAGTGTTTGTTGAATACACATGCATATATCTTTGTCTGATATGGAGGAATGATTGATTCCTTCTGTTTGCTGAAGTCTCATTGCATTAGGTTTGAAATTACTTCAAAATGTACTGCGTTTGACAAAAATTTAGTTTTATGCATGAAAATACTTGATTAGGTATGTATTAACTTAAACAAGAATGCATGAACTTAAAAAATCTTAATAATTTATGCAATGTACATACTATTAAAAGTGAACTATAATATCTGCAAAACTTGGAAATTCTGTAAGACCTGACATAAAAATATTGGCAGTATCAGTATCGCACAGTAAACTTGAGAAGAATTAATTTTAGTGCCTTTCCTCAAATTGTTCCATTTCGTGATCACGGGCTATGTATATAATGACTGCGAACATGTTAACGGTGTCTCCGTAATTTAGTGAACGCAAATCAAATTAGAAACGACAGCGAAACTAATTTGTAACCTTCAATGCCGATCAGAGCCTAATTTGTAGATTATTTTAGATTGTTGTTTCAGGTTACTGTAAGATTACAAATTACAATGTTAAACTTCAATAATTTTAAACAATTAGAATTTACCCTAATTATTTAATATCATTGACCTAGCTGAGGGTATTTTTGAGTTCTTATTAATCCGTGACACAGTAATTGTACATCATTATTTTCGTTTGACATTGTGTCTGGTAATTTGTATTTTCATTCCACTCTTGATTTTCATTTAACACTACGGTTATGATTTTTATTATAAGTGCCATGATTTCCATCAGGTGTTTTGTATATTTGCCTGCAATACCTAATTTCTTTTGTTTTAGCAAAGTTCATACACCTTAAATGAATTTTGTTTCTTGGAGTCTTGCCGTCCCCTAAAAGCTTAAAACTTCTAAAATGGTTCTAAAAAGTTTTAAACTTCGGTTAGTTAATCACTCAAAGCCACATGAGCTGATGTGAGTCATTAGTTTCTCAAACTGAGTGTAAAATGAAAGCAGGGGCAATAAATACTCCTTGAAACATGTTGTAATTTGTACTAACATCAAATTTTGTGTCCGCGCACTGGTTTTTTGTTATAGTTTCTGATCACCATAAAGCATTTGGAGTGTTTCCCACTAACAAAATGTAGAGTTGTATTAAATATGCACACCCGATGAATGTTTCGGTTGATCAAAGTAAGGGCAAAAAGTTGCGAACTTTCTTAAAGGAACAAGCTTTTGTTCGTTTCGAGCGATCATTGAATGTGAAATCTGTACATTGTCCTATACCTATGCCTTCTCAATACAAATATCCTTATATTTTTTCACGAATAAGTACAATATCCTTCCCTATTCCTTTTGAAGTATGTGTATGAATTTTTAAATGTTTTGAATGAGCTTTTTTTGTTGTTTGCACAGCCTGAAAATGAGGTCATTGAGGAAAAAACACTCCATACTGAACAGGAACTGAAGGCACTACTCCCTCAATGGGTATCAACTGGATACAGAGTTGGCAATCCACTCTGGGCGATCTTGATGGTTCCCTTGACGGGGGATCGAACAGCAGTAATAATTAAATTACATCATATGGTCGCGGATGGAGTTTCCTTTATGAAGCTATTAGAGGATTTCTGCGATCCGGGATGGACAAATCTTCAAACATCTGGTGTGAAGACATTTAGTTGGATGCATTGGGTCTATGCTTGGTATAACTTTCCATGGAAAGCTCTGAAAGCTTACTGGCTGGCTCGGAGAAGAAAAGGTTTTCGCCCTAAAGGTGAGCAAGAATCTTGTTTTTGCTTCAAAGTGATATGTATTAGCAGAATTAAATGTCATGAAAAAAGTAATGTTGTCGTACTTAGAAAACTTGATATCCAACATTTAGACGATTTCACGTTCTTCATTATTTTTTCTATTAGGCTACATACCAGGAAATGGATGAGAGCTATTACCTAACTATTTTAAATTGTCCGCATCATGCCTCTGACTTCTAAGATAGTTTAACGCTGGAAAGAATTGTTTTTTAGTAGAACTGCTCATGTTTTTTCAAACATTTGGGTAAAGTGACTTAATTGATGTAAAAAATGTGAGAAAATAAACTGGGATATAATCGTTTAAATTACTCACTGATTCCAATCATTATAGTTGGAATGTGAGAACGAGGTAGCATGTTTCAGTACATCTACACTTTATCCTGCACATATTACCATTCCCAAGAGCAAGTTGCATTATAAAAAAATGTTTACAGCAAAACAATTTTTCTAGACAATGTTAGACACCTTCAGCATCTTTGTGCACTTTAATCAAGTGCACAAACACTGAATCATCATTCAGTGACTAGTTTGTATGATCCGGCTGATTCATTTCAATTCTTGGTATAACAAGTATGATTTGGATGTACTACGGAACTTTATAGGTCATTAGTATACTTCAAACTGGAGGAAATTCTATATCTTGAACAAGTTCTTTATAAATTGTATGTATATATCTACATAAAATCATTGCTATTCGATAAACTAAGATATTCCAATGCTTGCCCAATAGTCTGTGCTGACGTCGGGCGATAAATACAACAAATAGAATATTACGCTAGTACATTCTCGTTTGGTGAGTTTTTTAATGTTTTTAAACTTAATATACCTGCAGGTTTTTTTGGCGAGTCCTTGACATCATGGACAAATCTATCCTTGGATAAACTCCGACTTGTCCGACGACAAACAAAAGCAATGTTTCCAACTGTCCTGTCAGGAATCATGTCTAATGCCTTCCGCAAAGTTTTAGAGACTTCGGGAAAATTGGAGAAGCCTAAGTATGTTCGTGTTGTGATACCAACTCCTTGGCCACATCGACCTTCAAAACTTTGTAACCATGTGTAAGGGAAATATATGTATATACATATGTATAATATGTTCGTAAGGTTTTAGAATGTGTTTTTAGATGTTGCTTTTTTGCTCATAATTTTGCTCCTACATTTAATGACTCCTCACTCCTTGGTATAAAACATTCACGTGAAAAAATAATATAAGTGTTTCACACAAAATACATTCCCCATGTCGTGCTTAATTTAGTTAAACTTTATAACGTAGTATGCTTATTATACTGTTCAAATAGATCCTGAATGACAGGAAATTCACCTTTATAATTTATAAATATTGAGCAACTTATGTCATGCATGCTGTATAGTTACTAAGGGCCTAAAGCGCTGTGAGAAAATCCTATAATGCATGTATGTATCGTAATGAGGCAAGAGCTGAGAGGTGCAAAAGCGGCTTGTGAAGAAGTCACCATGGGAAAACGATAAAATAGTTCAAGTTCTTATATTTTCTTTAGTTACACATTTTTGCGTTATTTATTTAGTTACATATTCTTAAATTTCTTAGATTCTAACTATACATTCTTTCATTTCTGTATATCCTTGTATTTCTTAGGTATGCTATATATTTATACACTCTTTCTTATCTCTGGTTATGATAATCCTTTCGTTAGTTTCTATACTCATTTCTTCAGTAAAATATGCTTTTACGTCTTCAGTTTAATTTTTATTTGATCTCTTCCAACCCATACAGAGCATGGATTCACGCCGATCTTACTATAGGAGATGCAGATGTGATGCAAAAGTTCGAAACGAGTGTCAGGAACAGCTATGCTTCAGGTATGCACGGTGTAATGTGGCAAGTTTTCCGTGCATTGTACCTCCTTCCAGCTCCATTCCTAGCTGTGTATACAAATTGGGGCGAAACGAACCTTCCTCCAGTTGTTCTGTCCTGCATACCTGGATCTTTGAGCTATGTTTCCATGGTAGGGAACGATGTTCAGCAATGCGTTCCTATTTTGGCTCTCGGTTGCTCCACAGGTAACTAACTAACTATCTAGTTAGTTAATTATAGTCAACTTATAGTTACGTAAATCATAATAATGATGATTAATAATTATTATAATACCAATAGAGGCAATGAAGAAATAAATAGTTATTTAAACAGTTCCCCCATTAAGTATGTCAATACTAATAATTTAGTAAAACTCTGTCAACATCTATGTTCTTTATAACTTGTGCGTTTGCTAGCGGTAATTTGATTGTATATGTACATACGTGTGTAATTATCTGCACGTAAGGGAGGCTTGTTGGCTGATTTACGTAGTAGTTTTTGCAACAGGATTCTCTTTTTATGTTTAACTTGTTTAGTGAAACTCTAACGACAGGAATTACCCATTTCCAGACGTTTACTTTCATTCCAACCTCTGTTAGTAATATGATTCTTTGAACTTCAATTCACTTTGGCATACCTATCCTGAAAAATGTTTTTTTTCATGTAATGTTTAATAGTAGTAGTAAGGGATAATAGAAACTTTTAGCAAGCCTTCATGGCATGACTCAACCAGCATGAGAACACAGGAAAAACTATAATATTTTTATGTTGCTGGAAGTTAACTTTAATCTGAAATCAGAATATAATGATTAAATTGGTGAGTCAGAGCGATGTTTTAAATTGCGTATTTTTTCAATTCCAGGTGCAAACGCTTGCATCACAACGTATGGCGATGGAGCCTGTTTTTCCTTAAGAGTCAGTAAAGAAGTTCTACCTACCCAAGAACTCCTTGACCTATTGCTCAACAAGTATCTGCATGAAGAGCTGGATAAGTTATATGACAAGGTTTGTTTTTAGCTCTAAATTAGTGATTCTAATCCGATAACTATATCAACCATCTTTAGTCGTGTGAATGTATTTTTATATTTTATGGGACTTTTTATATCAATTTAAATCATGGAATATATTTTTATATTACATTAAGCATTCAAGTTATGCTAATCTGACAACTTTATTGTACGTTGCAGGCACTTGAAGAATCGGGAGAGGAGGAATTGTCTAACAATAATGATCATGTTAAGATATCCATTCCTCAGAATGAATAAATCTCCCGGCTGATGCTACTTGAACATTTAAGTATTCCTCAGAAAGTCATTAGTATTTCTTATTGTAAAACAATTCAAATGCAAAAGTTGTTCTTTGGGATTCCTTCGTACAGAAACCTAATATTGAACATTTTTATGAGGCCTCGAGGTTTTGGTGTGGTGGGTTTCTTTCTTTGCAGTATAATTACGTCACGAGGAGTTGCAAAAAACGAAAGCCACAAATTTAATGTGATAGTATATACTTCCAATTACTTTGCAACCCTATAGCTCATTAGATTGTAATCGAGATATGCAGTTTTGGATGATATTATCTGTACAATAGTTATAAGCCCCGGATCTGCTTAAACATCTTAGAAAGCAGGTATTCTGTTTTGGTCGAACTTTTATGGGGAGGTACAACCAATGAAAACAAATATTTGTACTGAGTTCAGATTTTCGAAACAGTTGAGATACGGCCTTCTTTGGGATTTTGCTGTTTAAAAGCTAAATTGCCGGTAATAGGCGAAGATTGAACTAAGGTGAAACACTGGCTTAAAACGTCCTACATAAATGCAACCTTCTTCGACATCTTATTTTTTGTAACCAATAATCAGTAATATTTAATCCACGCAAAATTTAGTGAATGATAATTATGTTTAACTTCAGGAGTGTCCCAACTATTTTATATTTTTTATAGTTGTGTGAATTTGTTCAAAATTGTCAAATCCTGTAAATATACCTACCTATACTTTATATATGTATAATATGTATTCATTCGCATTGCAGCCCGGGTGGCTGTGCGTCAAATGCGACAAATACTCAACTTTTGAAAACTTCAGCTCATTATGAGTAGTAGCTACTTGAAGACTGAAATTTACTTCTGCATCACAATCATGAATTGAAAGAGTAAGATGTAATGTATATTTAAATTTAGTTTGTCACTCTTGTATAAGATCAAAGGCTAAAAAGGTACCTTCTTTAAATGCTTTTGTGGTATGCAACAATTACTGTAAGTATAAAATATATCCAATTATACGACTGTTTTATAATTTAAGTGTAGCTATACATGCCTACAAGTCGCCAGTGCTTCAAGTTTAACTATATAGGCCCTCAGAGGCTATTTATCGTAAACCCTGGAAAAAATTGCCCTTCAGGGAAGGTCTTGAACGGCGAATTAACAATTTTATAATTATTAAATGTTTTACGTGATGTGCTTAGATGGACGTGAGCTATCATGTTTTTGTCATCCAACTTTTTATTATTTGTGAATTATGTGAATAAAGCATATACTTTAAATCTTTATGCCATACATCTTCATTGTTCCACTAGCTGCCATTTAAACTTTGATAATTTCGCAGAGTTGCTTTAAGTTCGTAGTAACGGCTGCCAACGGTTTTTGCACAACATTTTTCGTAAATTAATTTGAAGCATAATATTTATTTAGCAACTTCACAAGCAGCAAATTTGAATTCCTAGAAATCATATCAAGTCCTTCTAATTGTACCATGAAATTTCTAAAAATCCGGTAGCTCCTCTGAAAAAATAAAACAGTACCTGATCAGCACTTAATTTAAAGAAGACTGAAAAAGTGAACCCAACCACATGGTTCTCACTAATTGCGACCTGTGATAACACAGTAAAGACAAGGTAATAGATGCGATAATTTGTTGTTCGTAAAGAGGTTACCAGAATGAAGATCGAAACCACTGCAAATTCACTTTGTGTAGTAAACCAAGACTCTAGTTAGATTTATCCCAAACAAAAACCGAAAACCGGTTTCCTTTCCTTAATCGTAGTTTACTCTATGTACGTTTGCACATTTTTATAAACCACCTCGAAGAGCTTCTTCAGTCAAAACTTGGTCAGCAAGAGAAAACGTGCAAACGGATATTGCCATTTGGGTAGAAACTGGTCTTAAATATGTTTTATTCTTCAGAAGCATGTTTTCGATTTATAAGCATAATTTTCAGAAAATGTACGATTAGAATTCAATATTTGTACACTTCTGATAAAAGGACATTACTTGTTTTTTTTCATGTCAGTAACTGCTGAACAGCAAGAATCGCTTAACTTCGTATCGCTAAGCCCCAAAAGGAAGCGTCATATGGTTTGCACTACATTATGAAGAAATACGAATTAACAGAAAATCACGATCCACTTCATTTTTAATCAAAAACAACTCACCATGTGTCAAGAAAATTTGAAAAGCTACTAATATTTTCAAAGGCTACAGACACAAGTGTTATACTACAAAATTCTGTTGAGTTTTAATTTCAATGTAGGTATTCGTCTACATTGAAATTAACTCACTGCACCAAACATGGATTCATTACCTGAGCTAATAGGTCATTCATTGTAGCCATAAAACCGTGACAATAAATTTAAGCAGTCATACAATAATATCATGTGTGGTGATGTTCCATGTTGGACATTTTATAATGTGAGTATATACAATCCATTATGCTTGTTGTATCTGCAATCCCCTCACAAATTACTTTGCAGTAAAAATTAAAATCAACATAAATTAAGATGAAATGACATAGGCATAAATATTTGCATACGTTGTTATTACCTTTGCTTCTTAAATTTTTTTAGCAAATTTTTAGCGCTCACACACACTTTGCCGACTCATCCACAATAACTGCAAAGTTGTAAAATGATCAAGGGCAAACAAGACAAACAGGTGTCAGAATTGTCTAAAAAATGATCAAATGATTAATGTGTTCGGCATCCCCTGTAAGGTTACGTCGTCTATACGCTGTTACAATGTAATTTTACAGACGAATTATAAGCGAATCAACAAATAAATAGTCATATTCAAAGAATATATTCATTTCAGTATAACCCCTGTAAGTACAAAATATAACGCCAATTTTATTTACAAACAAAGTCATTATACTTATAATTATAAGCGACTGGCAAATAAAAAAGTGAATCTTCTTACAATACTTTTATACACAAATCAACATTTTTTAACTGACAAATGCAATTCCTAACTTCCACATATTTAATTGAACAAATGAAATTACTTTATAAATTAATCTCCGATTTGACAAGCGAATCAACATGTTTTTACAGTAAATATAATTTTTCTTCGCCAATCTAGACTTGATTTTTGCTATATTCGAAAAATAATAATACCATCATCATTCAGCGAATACAAACAAATACAAACAATAATTTCTTATGCCATTATCAATCATGCATCACAAACATGGAATTATATTCATAATATTAGTATATTTGTATACTATATATATATATATATATGCATATGTGTAGTTATAATAATTATATAATATAAAAATCACAATTATAATCAAGTATATATCCAAACAAATACTGACAATTGTGAGGAAAATAAATACCTTACATATTCTACGTGAAATTGTAAAGAAAACTAGTAAACTATTTTTGATCACGCCAAGAATAAAGCTTCACGGTTAACGAAGGTTATATAAAAGCACTTTCAAAAAACTGTAATTACATACATTATATGAGCGCAGATCATTGGCAGCAATTAACTCTAATATAATACTTTATCCTCATACCTTCATTACCTTTATTTCAACCCACTTTTAAAAAGATTAGGCAAAACGCTGGGGTTGGAATTCCTTCGCGTGATTTATGGACACACGAGCGCAATGAATTAGTGACTTATCAATAAATAATTAATACTATAGTTTCCAAGTGCGTCAGAACAACGTCAAACTTTATTATCCACTGAAGATCACTACTATAAAAGATCTAGAAAAAACGAGCTTCTGGACGTAGTAGGGGTTTATCATTTGTATACTGTACATGCGAGATCTACATTTTTATATCTCCAGTTCCAGAACTTCGCTGCGCTCAGAGTTCAGAGCCGTGATCTTCACGATTTTGCTTTGTTTTTTTTGTATGGGTTTGAACAATTAGTCATGAAATTACCATTCCAGAAGAATTAAATAAATTCCTTGGTTTTTTTGTTTTTTTCACTTTTACTCATTGTTAAATTATTCAATTTAAATTGAGTTAAAATACCATTTGTTTTTGTACATAATAATGTATTAAACATTCACTAATTGAAGAAGATTACTTTCGCCAGTTTCAAAATTTTATCCATGCTTGAGTATCATCTAAATTATTTGTTTTGTTGATTTTAAAATCTTTTATTCTGATCTTTGTATTTTTCTTATTTTAATTCTTAATGTTTTTGGAATTACGTTAATTTTTTAATATTTATTTTAATGATTAAATCATATTTATCCATTTTATATTTTTACTTTCAAGATTTCAGAATTATTAGCTATTTTATATTTTATTTTCATAATTTTTAAATTATTTTTTCCTTATGAGGCTGAATACTTCAACATTAGCAAAAATGAGGCCAAATTTGTGGAAAACCTTCGAATATCGATTGCATCTTTAAGCGCCTTCTTACAGCACGAATTTGTACCCTTGGCCTCCAAGTATCCCTGTAGTAAAACTAAAAATGCAGATGTCGCACGTAGGACGACTGGGAAAACGAGAAAACGTTTAAAACACATTCAATGGCATCCGTTCATAGATGTCGCAAATGAGTGATTTGTGATGAATAAATAACTTGATGGTAAATGAATAGCTATAGCATTTGGAATACAAAAGGAGCAAAAGGATTTAATTCTAAAGAATAGCAAGGAGGTATTAAAAAATAATTTGATTTAAAAAAAATATTCATAATGTGTTAACTGCTAAATTTCGTCTTTTATTTTACCATGTAGGTACTCTAAAAGTTTAACAGGTAATACGATGAGTTTTGTTCATCCATATAAGTACAAAATGAATTCGAAGTCGCTATATTAAGCAAACACTAATTGTTTTGTTTTGTTAAAAGTAAAGGAGATGGGAGAACATTGTAGAAACGTTTTAATGTTGATGATTCACTTATTGCTTTGTTATGAGCATGAATTATTAATGACAATCTGTTTTATCTGAGGATTGTGCGGGCGGGCGGTGAAATGCAGAACCTTTATTCTTATCTCCATATATATGTGTTATTAATTCTCACCTATAGTCCCTTAATCGAACTCGCTTGTATTTGCATTATTTATTATATTTAGCTGCATTTGCTCCTTTTAAGTTCCGTTGTACACTTAAATTTACAAGCTTTTGTAGTTCTCAAGTTTCCTGAGTTCCTTGTTGTGTATGTAGTAAATTATTAATTATATGATTATCATTTGAAGTGCTACCCAAGAATCGATCATCAATGCTCACATTTAATACATTAAATTAAATTCATCCACTTGTAGCAATTTTTAATCAAGGAACAATCTTTAATATCTAGATACTCTAACAGCAAATTTAAGCGGTAGTAAAAATATTTAAGTACATTGTCTAGTAGGTTATTAAATATTAAAACAGTTTGTTTCAATTTCATGTTGTTGTTGGTGGTCAACGAGGTATTTTGTCGGAAACTTGAGTATAATGGGAGCATAAAGGTAACATGGAATTCCTCTAACGCTGTCGAAACTTGAACATAAATAATTTATACTTTATCCATATTCCCTTTGTTTTACGCCGATTACGATTTTATTTAGATTGTTTTACGTCGATGAGGATTTTATGGACATTTGGGTCCATTACAATTTTATGTGTATACTTACAAGTTTTCATCATTCATCATAATTTGTGTTTTCGCGATTCTTCATAATTTATGCTTATTTCCGTCCATTAGAAATTAATGTAGATGGAAATTTAATATTATGTGACGTCAATTAGGATATTTTGTTGCTTCACCGGAATTACAGTTTTAAACGGCGTGAACTTTACATTAATTATAAATGTATTTACATAAATGCGAACTTCATATTCATAGTACTAACTTGATATGTCTATATTTGAACTTCATAAACTTGAAATATTCCAGTTTTATGTACTTCCATTAGGGCTTTATTTATTGCAATTAAAACTTTGTGTATCTGAATGCAAACATTTTTACCTCAATTATAATTTTAAGATCACACACATAAAACGTAAAGAATATTACAGTTGAACATTTAGTCGGCAAGGTAAATGTGCCGCTGTAGAATTGCTGATATAGAAACCCAAGCCTCGGGAATGTTTTGACAGATGTGTTTTCTTCCACTTGGTCTATTTTCAATGTTAATACTTGAGTATAGAGTCAGGGAGGCGTGTTGGAGGAGCTATTTTATGAAGGTGACCAACCGGAATCTCTCATTATATTCACATAATGCTTGTCATGAAGCTTCTCATCAAAATCGCCTTTATTCCAAAACATCTAATCTTGTTTTATAACAATGACTGCCCGCAGAGGAAAGTCAACGTTTGTACAATGAACAAAATAAAATCTGTTGTAGTTATAACTTTCCACTCTCTGATCATTAACGAAATTTGTATTATTGGATTACCAGTTTTATTTCTGATATATGAGAAGTTTATTCTTGGTATGTTTGGTTTATTCATGTTATGTTAACTTTATAGTTCTTATATATGTTAGACTAGTTTCTGACATGTTTCACCTTTATTCCTAGTATGTAAGCTGTATTTCTGATATGCTATAGAAATTTAATATTCTTACCGGATTAGTGTATTTTGTGATTGCAAGCTACTATAAACTCGTGTCTAAACTCGTTTCAATGCGTAAAAATTAACGCACCAAATATCTGACCATACATGCCATGACCAGTCTTATATTGCTGCAGGTAAATATACACGCACGCAAATACTTACGTGTTCAAACGAAAATTTCAGCTCCAAATTAATAAAAAATTCTTACAATAACAATTGTTAGCAGATTGTACACCTTGAAGCAGAAGCTCCATTTAATGACGGCTAACATTGTCTTACACGAATATGAACGAGCATTGTTGGTAGTTCAACAAACAATTCATTACTTTAATAATTTTGTTACGACGTCATATTTTTTATTTTATATAATAGGTTGAATTTTTTATGCTTAAGATTTATTTTATACAACAGTATAATAGCTATAGACTTTGTTTAGCAACTTCTTTACAAAGTGACCTCCAATGTAGCAATAATTAGACAGGAAAACTAAAAATGAGCGCATCACAGAAAAATCTACTCCTATAAAAATTATAAATTGTAGAAATTAAATTTTATTGTAGATAATTTTCAAGTAACAACTTTTAAGAGGCAGTTAATTAGTGAAAACAATATATTTGTCTAGGTGGTTTGTTTGGGAATGTAGTTTATTCATGAGAACAGTTTAATCGTGAAGACAGTTCACCCGTAAGTTATAGTACTTATTATAAGTTCGTCTTCCACCAACCAATATCTCCAGTTTCAATGCTCTTGTCATCCCGCATTAATTCCAAGTACATAAATGGTTGCATGCAAAAACAAATGAGTAATGACAACTGAAGGTAGAAAAGGGAGGCAATATTCCTGCAGTTCATGTACTCATGCTCACGCAGTTTGGGATGGCACAATGGGGAATCTGTCAGAAGAGAGCAAGCTTTGCAAAATGATAATTTCTTAAATTGATGTACCTACATAAAGTAAATATGTTCAACATCAATACGACAATTGGTAGATGTACCACAGGGAGAGAGAGCAGGCAGTAAACCATACAATCGTGTCATGTCAAATTGTTATTTTTTTTCGTTCATATTTTTTCATACCAATGACGGCAAAAAATCCAATGGACTCACTTATCCAGGTGTTCAGCTATATCTGTTGTGTATAGTAAGTATTTTTGTATAGTAAGTAAGTATCTTTGTGGAGTTTAAAGTATCCATGTATAGCAAAGCAGTATCGCTGTAATGGCAAAGTTCCTGAGAGTAGTAAAGTATTGGGCTTATTGGAATCAAATAAAAGCGTGAGAGACTCAAGGGATGAGTTGAGCAAAAGCCAGCCAAAGCTACAAATATACAACCTAATACTATACAATCTATAATAATACATACAACCTTTTTTCCTTCAGCTTGAAAAGGTATGAGAGGATGATCAACATAAAGGGATTTACCTCCACTGCCATTATACAAACTACATTCACAGACGTAACTACATGGTAAAAGTTAAGCCGGTAATACGTAACAAAAGGAAGTAAGCAGTTTTAAACTGTCATGCTTGAGCACAAAATAGCAAATATAATCCCAATTCAAATTCACAAAAACCTTGTACACACGTTCGTATTTCCGTACAATATTCAGATAGAGATCCTAAAGTACATATAATTTCCCTATTAAATCCACCCTTATGTAAGCACGGACGGCTGATAAGACATGCTGCTGAAATTGCTAAAAACTACTTTCATCAATTATAACTTCAGACTCGGGAGAACAATGAGCGTAGGACAACGAGCTTGGAACAACTACCTTATAGAACACGGAGCTTGTTAGGAACGAACTTGTTCATTACACGTTCATTTTACGTATAGACGACGGCCTATCTTCTTACTTGTACTTACTTTAGTTTTAGCAACTGCTACAATGGTAATTGCCTTCGCTAACGACTCTCGAATTGTCACAACGAGGCTTGTTGTGGGAGTCGAGGTGCTCTGTATAGAACTGACGGTGAGTGTACTGCTGTTAACATCATCAATTCTGGTAGAAAATTGAACCAATTTCGCTGTTCCTGTAGTGCTTTTCTTTTCAAATTAACTTCCATTTATGCTAACTGCCGTAAGACAAGACTTTACAATTTCCTGCACGAGATGAAATTATTGCGAAATTTTCAGATACACAAAATTTATGCATTCCAGCACAACCAACTTTACAAAGCACAGTTAGGACAAGTAAAATTTGTGCCCGAAAACATACGATGACAGTCTTATGACACTGAAAGAAATGCTCAAAATACGGACAAACAGGACAACAGTGTTAACACCACGACTAAAGCTTGTTTCCACAGCCGAGAGGAGCAATCATTAAAACAACAAGGTGGACGCAGGCATTAAAACATACATAAGGAAAGAATGAAGACACAACGAGACGACCAACAACAATAAGAGACGCGAACAAAAATGCGTGAACTTGCTGGAAGTGCGAAGAATTTTGTATGAGAAGAAATCCCTGAGTAGGTAGTCTTTAATGAGAAGCAAAGTAAAAGTGTAGAGGTGAAAAATCTACATTCCTTCGTAAATTTGCAAGGATGACACTTTGATGCTCTGAATTTATTCCCCTACAAGTAAAAGGAATGGAATGAAACGCCGAGAGAGGAAATATGGCTATTGTGGTTAGGGTAATTTAACAGTGTTAAATAGTCATTACTACCGATAGTGTTGCACCTCATTATCCATTGTTTTGGGGAGTTGACTCCAGTTTTTGTAGAAATGGTCACGGCTGTAAAGCTTGAATGGTATGAGAATCATTTCTGAAATGTTTGGATCCACGGTCGACTCCTAAATTTTTACTTGACGTATTTGCTGACTGAACAGCAATAAATGCCAGCGACTAAGGGATTTTCTGTTCGTTGTTTTTCGTCTGCACTAATGTACATATTTGTTATCCCATATATTCAATACGCGCGTAGGTATATCTCGTAAATGTTTCTATATCTCGTATATCAATCCACGTACATTTTGTATCCAAATTCAACTAAATGTTGGGTTTAAATGCCCATATACATACCCTGCATATAACTCCCCATACATTTGGTATATTCATAGGTGCATACATACCATGTACATAAAACGTGTATCGTTTAAACTAACGTAACGTACACCACATTAATGTATGTAGGCTACAAGGGAGTAATAGCAACTTAATGGGCGAGTTTTCCGTTACGCTACATCATAATAGTAGCATGTCACCCGTGTTCGAACACGGGAGAAAAGGTCGTACAATCTATAACACAAGAGCATTATTTTCACAGACACTTTTCAAGCAAATCACAAAATAGGGAGGTTTTCTATTGTTCCCTGAAGGACTCATATTCCATTGTAGGCTTCTATTGCCTATATCCCTCTCTATGCGCGTCCTATCTTCTATAGTGGCAACTGTATTTGTACATTGGAATACACAAGTGCGTAAACCAAACTGCAATAATGGCTCTTCGGGTGCTGCTCCATGGACTCGCATCTCTATGTATGTCTATTGAAGATGTAATATAGGCACGTATGTTTCTCCAGTAAGCCTCCTCTTTATGTAACGCATCTATACAGCTTGAAGCGTATGTATTTATACTTTAGACAGGATTTCGTAGTGTATTACAGTGGAAAAAAGACCAGAATCAAAGAACCGAAGCAGGGATTGCAGAGTCAGATGTGACAAATGAGGTTGAGGTAATCAGATTATGACGGTTGGGAAAGCGAGTGCAAACAAGGAGGGCTTTACTACCACACACGATTTCTATAGGCGCACACCTGACTGCTCACATCACTGTCACCTTAATCCCATTCATACCTTCGTTTACGGACGGAGTGTGCAATCTATAGCCAATCCGATCCGAAATGAATCCTAGTAATATCTCCCTGGGACTCTCATCCATACTTTACTACTATTCCTCTTACTATTATTATTATCGCCATAGACTCACTCTCATATACTAAAGCTGCTACTGTATCCACAGAAGTGACAACAAATTTCGAGGACTCTTTTGGTTTTGGCCTGGTCTTATGGAGCTTATATCCTCCAGTCTTTACATTTTTACTTTCTGACAATGAGCATACTTATTTTATACACCGAGTACATACTCGGATCACTTATTCAACATACTGCTTTACACATTCATGTACTATTTTCCATACTGGCCATGGTATTTTCAGTACTTATTATACATACTATTTTCTGTAGGAACATAAAATTTTACATATGGAACATAGCATGAACATAACATTTTACATGCTACACATTATTTTCTATAGGGAACAGACAATTTTACATTTTGAACGCACAGTTTTACATTCTGAACATACACTTTTCAATACTGAACATAAACGGAGTACTATCTGTAAAACCTGGATTTGTTAACACGGGAAGGAAATCATAAGAGCACATAGACATTACAAGTACGGAACAAGAGGCTCCCGACGAAGAGTAGTCTTTGACACGGCCTTATGGAAATAGCAACAAGGCGGGGATGTGCTGCCACTCAAGTTTATTTGCCGCGTACAAAATCCCGACATTTGTGATGTCACTACATGCAGTGTGTAAGTATATGTGGAAAAGGTACATACAGATCAAAACTAGTTTTTCCCATAAGTCTAAGCTTTTCTGGGTAAACGCTTTCAATAATGTAATACATCTGCTCACACTTCCTTTTAGTTTAATATTCGTCCTATATTAACACGACTACTTCCTCCTCACAACACTTACACCAAAGTACACACAGCTTCTTTCACAATTTCCCGCAGATCCTGTCTTCATTTGTTAGATTCCCACTGCAAACATAATCTTTTGGTGGGTGTGAAATATTATGAGCTTTACGCTTTCAGTCTAATATACAATAACTTATATTCATATGAGACTCGTTCTACGTACATGAATTTACACAGGTTTACACTCTCCATTCAAAGAAGGTTTTGCCTCGCGACACACAACTATTTATAATAACATTTATACCCATTTTTCACTTCTATTTGCTAACACATGTCAAGCGTCACCTTTCATTTCAACTATGTATCTGCATATCCTTGAGATATGCTGATCATAAAATGGCTTCTGATGTTTGGTTGAAATATTTACAATTTTTTAATAGTTTGTTTAAAATTGTAAAGAAGCGTTCAGGACCTGAAGGAAAAGCTCATTTTATATGACACATGTTATTTTGTATAGCAATCACATGAGAAATATTTTGAAATTAGCTAACACGCTTGACAGATTTTTAATATCAAATAAAACAATTTTATAGGGATTGATAGAAATTAATTTACTTAACGGATTATCAAGGAAAGTAGATTTTAAGGTGATTAAAAATTGCTCAACCAATTTATAAAACAGATTTCAGATCGTTGAGGCATTTCATAAAAGATTCACAATAGGCAACAGGAAAATTTGTTGAAGCTTTCCCTGCCAAATAATACACATCGTGTGTAAAAGTTGTCGGGGAGATTATTAGTGCTCGCATTAAATTGAAAGGCTTTACCTACTTGTAAATTTATGAACGGTTCAACTTCATTCGTTCATCGTTGAGTCGTAAACGTTTATTAACGGCCTGTCGACTCCAAGCTCTCTTTTGCTTATACATTTATTCCGCGTGTATACTCCGGCGTCTCCCCATTCGCCGTCCATGAATAGCATATATTATATTATAATGCTTATGTGCCGCAACAAGACAAAACAATTTCAAACAGCAGTTGCAAGTCTATAAAAAGTTTGAAATTGCAAATTGGAAACTAATGTGAATACTTCTCTGCAGACGCTGTAAATTTTTTAGTTTGGATTATAGTTCATTTACAACGCATTACATATACATACATATACATTTAATATAATACATATACATAAGCAATACTTTATACTCTTCACGAAGATATTATATACATATAATTATGTATACGTAATATGTTACATACCTACATAATGGTTTATATACATATATAATACATTATATAAATATGCAACACATGTATATTATATACAATATAATCCGAGGGCATGCGAGTCAAACTCCTCAACGTCTCACATGGAGAGCTGATCACGTCCTTTTAAATAAATTTGTGGCGGATTCGCTTATTGTTTGACCCATGATGTTCATTTGTATTTAAAAGAACGATCTCTTCTTCACTGTCAGAATCCATGCCATCAGAAAAGGATGAATTTGTGAATAAAATATGCAAACTATCGTCCATCTTAGCAAAGCTGAGTCCATATGATTATTTCTGTTAGTAATGTCGAGCCCCAACCCATTACATTACTAGTAGCATGGCAGAGTCCGTATGATTTCGTTTTAGCAATGCAAACTCCCATTATTTTCGTTAGTTTACCTCTCCACACACGGAACAAAGCTTCACAGGTCCATGCACAAGCAATAAGGCTCTTCAGCATTGGTGAAATTACATAAAAACGCAATTGAATGCCAAAGTTTGCACTTTTATGGGAAACCAATGGAAATTTCATGAGTAATGTGTATCCTTGGAAAATATTTTTCCCTACTGCAGATTCCACCACAGACTAAATAGGATGGAGGAACATTCACAACTAAATACTTGTAGGATGGAGATTCAAGAATAGAAACTAAATATGTACGGGGGTTTTAATATAGAAACTAAATACATCCGAAGATTTTTATAAACTAAATACATATATGGAACATTCAAGAATAGAAACCTTTCGTCGATGAAAGAAATCCTAGGCTTAAGGTCCGTCCGACTTTGTTCTTAAAAAGATTGAATAAATATTCTTTATCGGGGTGAAACTTATCGGATGAATTTTTTAAAATATACGTATAGCGAATTCATGGCGTATGTAGTATTAGTACTACGATAGATCCAGATTGTGTCTATTTACATTCCTGTAATAATTCTAAGACATACACGTGCATACGGATGCTGACTCATGAGTTTGTGGCTAAATTTGGTTCGAGGCAGATTATTTGATAGAAAGGAATTTTTCTAGTTGGAATAGGAACCTGTAGCTGTATACTAGTTAAAAGATAAATGTACGACAATTTTACTTGTAAAGTTCCTTATACATGCTCTTCAAACATGTACAAGTTATGAATTTAAGTGGAGGGAAATTCCTTATGTACTTATATGAATGGTAGTTCCCTATATTTCGTGTAGTGATAACTTATGGGTTTATATTTGGAATATTTGTTGGCTTTGTCTGCACTGTAAGGGTTTATGAAGGAACAGTTTAGTTTACTTAGGACAATTTATTATATTATTTTTAAGGTTTGGAAATCCTAACAAACTTGTGTACATGTGGTTGGCTGTTCATTCATTGTCCGAGCTAACTACGGAGGTGTAGCGTAAATTATTGTTGATAAACCCGTAGCGTCAGGCTGTCTAGCAAAACTCCATTATATTAAATACAATAATAATGTCCCATCATGGTAGCACTATGCACATGAAATTAAAAAGGAACATCGGAATGAGATGTAGGCAAGTAGTGATGTATGGATGTATATGTATTCTTCATGTACGAGGGTTGTTGGAGTAAGACGTGGGGCATGAAAAGAGTCAGAAATTTATCATATCAATTGTGTTCTGTTGTGGCCGAGGTATTTAGGGGGTATTTTCCCAAATATTGACATGGAAAATGCCGAGGTGTGAGGTCAGGGGTTTCGATGAACCTATTGTGCTCCGAACATAATAGATTTGTTCTCTGTCCGAAGCCCTCCACTCCATATATCCATGGCCTTTTGATGGTTTTGACTGCAAAACCATATACCACCTTGGAAGGAAACACACAGACACTAAAACAAGTCCAAGTTTTGACAAAACACTCCAGTTTAGCTATGGGACGCTCACAAATCCATGAATGCTCACGGATGAACAGTGGGAAAGGTAAGAATTTCACGGGATTTTAATGCCACAATACTCTTCTATACAGCCACAATTACCATTCTACAATAATTTCGACTCCATACAGCCACAATGTTATTCTACTATTCGACTCCACAGCTATACACTTTTCCACAGCTACAATTCCCTACAGATACAATTCTCTACAGATACAATTCTATTCCAACACTACCATTTTATTCCATTCCACAACTACAATAATTCCATTCCACAGCTCCAATTCAGCTCCTACAATACATCTCTACAATAGTGACTGCTGCTGGGGAATGCGAGTAAGTCAGAGATATTAAGTGAGCAGACCTGTAGTAAACTTATGGATAAAGTCGTTTCTGGCATGGACTTTGGGACAGAAACGCAGCAGGACACTTCCGAGAGGGACGACCGTGAGAATTGACAGCCACGTGGTTCTTCATTCATTCGCCCATTTTCCGCATTCATCCATTCAATCATTCATTCAATGCATTTCCCTACTTTATTTTCGTTATGTATACACTACATTCATCATTATATAAATGCAACTAACTAACGCTAAGTAATACGTTCGGAGTAAATACATTACTCTTCCATACAGACAACATTGTACGAACATGAAGCTAATATAGGTGTAGGATTATTACATTTAGCTAATAACCATACCATATGTCAAGTAACACAAATCTTCGAATATTGTATCAAATAGCTAAAGTATGGAACAGCCTATGTGAGAGTGTTATTAAGATCCAACGGCGTCGATTATCATTCACTCTCTGACATGACTGTTCCATGCTGTCTAAAAAGAATGAGTAAATAGCTTCTGTGTGCTTTGCTTATTGTAATGTTAGTCATATATGCTCTGCATAGTCTTTTTACCATTTTAAATCCCAATGGAAAGACATGCACAATGGCTGTAGGACTTACTTCCTCTACTAACTAGACAGGTAATGTACGCGGTATTTTCTTATAGATTTATCTTTTTTGACTACTGGAACCCCTCAAGTTATTCTTCCTGTACATGACCAACAATTGCTCAACCACTTATTCACTATGGATGGCGAGCCACTTGAACGGTATTTCAATTTCTTACTATGTGGCCTTGTCTGAATGTCATTCACAACTTTTTCTCGGTTGGAATTACTACCGTGGCGAGGTTTACATACAAGTGTTATACAAGACAGTAAAAATTAAAGGATATGCTGGAAAATACACACTTATTTATAGAAAATACATACAGAATTTTTAGAAATATAGAAAAATACGTACACGAATCATAGGAAAATACAAACAAGAAATACGGGAAAGTAAGTGAATCATACGAAAATGCATACGAAAGATAGAAAAACTTTGCTTCTTTCCCTGTCAAGTAATAATTCTTGCTCGCTCCAGCAACAATAATTCGGTAACAATCGGTACAATAATAATTCAAGGAGGTTTGAGTAACGCGAGCATAACAACACTCATTGTGTATGTATGATAATAATAAGCAGGCTTAAGGAAGTATAACTGACAGATTGTCCTTTAATTCTGACATAATCCAATAAGAATTTATTCCTTGTATAAACTTAAAACCAATATTTTTTCTCGGCTTCCCAGCTGCCATTTGTGCCGACAAGAATGAGGACCTTCTAATTATTTCCCTTTCGTTTAGATCCCTTTGTACTCTATTTACTCTCGGGGAATTTAAGAAAACAAACGATAGCGGTGGGCCACTTATGCTCCTGGACGTTG
This sequence comes from Lipothrix lubbocki, assembly GCA_034696945.1. NCBI lineage: Eukaryota > Metazoa > Arthropoda > Collembola > Symphypleona > Sminthuridae > Lipothrix > Lipothrix lubbocki. The sequence continues at coordinate 189,296 of JAQGAK010000022.1, read as the reverse complement.
TCCCATTTTGACATTTTTACGTGGAAATCGTCATATGATTTAACGTTCAAATACAATTTACCAATAGAAACTACAATATGAACGTACATATGATTTTAAGTTAATACTGATTTTACATTGATGATAAGCCGGGTGAGAATTATTTCTAAACACCGGAACCATCTTTTTCATTCTCTTTTCTGGCTGTGTGGGGAGCCTTCAATCTCGTTAACTCCTTGTGCGCCTATTGTACCTATTGAGTCCTAAGTGTTATTCACACATCAGTTTTCTCTCCTACCTTTCAAGCATACTAATTGTGATGATACGGCTTGTACACACTCTCCACCCACATTTCACTCAAGCTTATTCTTTATGTGTCTTTCTAATCGGCCCAGAGTTTTCAATACCGGCCGATCATTCATACCAACCCTTGGTATATCTTTATTTCAATATCATTTCTAGGACAACAATAACAGTCGGTGCCAAGGTGTCTGGCAGGTACTAGACTCAAGGAGTTTTGGGGAGTAACGGTGATTTCAACTCTGCACGTGTTACGTTACTAAATTAAGGACTGGCGTTATTGTCATAGACGTTGTTATAGTTGTATATGGATTAAGGCTAATTCCGGGGATTTCAAGGAATGTATAGAATCCAGGGCGCACTTGAGGATCTTATCATTGTAACTCTGAGAGGCTATTTTTCTTATGCATTTTATTTTGATTTTAAAAGTATTTAATTTTGAATTTTAAATATAGACATGCATGATTATATATAAATAATTAATTTCAACAAATATATTTTGTTTAATTTGTTTAACGTAGTTAATTGTTGAAATATTTTAAATAATTATTTCTTAATTTTAATAAATTAAAAAAAATAATCATACGCTTTCGAGCTTTCAAATATCAATTAGAAAAGTTCATATTTCATTAAAACCCCAAAATAAGTACGAGCAAGCAAAGTAAGAAGACATGAGAGAATGCTTAGTTTGCTGAGCATTATGCGAAAGAATGCAGCACGGACAGTGAAACCCAAGAAAATTCAGCACCGATGGGACGATAAAAGTGAAGAGCAGTTTGACGACTGGCTATAGACAGCGAGATAAAATAAATAAAGAGAAGAAATGAATGTTAACATGGGTTATTAACGAGAGTCGCCACTATAGTAGTAAATGTTCTGGCACGTATCATCTTGTAGAATCGTGTGAAAAAGAGTGGAATGAAAATAAATCTTGAATGTTATACAGCCACAACAATGAATAACAGAGGCTAATCCTTTTTTATATATTTTTCAAACTTTATTATCCACTTTTTTCGCTTTGTAAAAGGCGAGGAAAAACAAGATCATTTACTCTGCCACGGTCGGAGTATCCTCAATGTCACTCATCCACACTTATTATTATTATTGCAGCAAGGCACACACTAATTTAACAATTTTCAAGTCAGACATACGCATTTAACGACCCTAACATTGCAGCCTGTATAACTATGTATTAATGCATTCTATATGTACGTGCTATAAACTCACCAGGGTAATGAGTTTTTGATTACTGATCATTCCAGGAGGAACGATGGCCAAAAATGGAATGTTCTACAATGTTTGCAAGTAGAAACTACATGATTCGACAGGTTTCTTGCAGCTCCCTGTGTACTTTTGGTATTGCTGTGCTAATTGATAATATGCTTGTACTTCGCTCCAGTGATCCTGACATGTGCACGCAAATATCTTTGATATTGATACAATTACTCACTGCTCACTAAACGCACAAATAAAAATATTCTAGAATGACTTGACTGAGCATAGCAATCCAGGCGCAACTCAAGAAACTAAAAAAGGCAGCAGTGCAAGAAAAATGACGAATACCAAAAATGTTGATAAAGGATTATTATCCATCTGGCACTGCAACAACGTTTCAGAAGTATCGAATTAACAATGAAAAAACGTTGTAATAAGTATTGATCCTACAATACAAAAATGTTGGAGAATTATCAAATTAGCAGTGCATGTTCTTATGTGCTGATCGAACGTACATTCAATAAGTGTGAACTTAACATTGCAAGCATGTTGGGGAACCAATGTAACATGGCAAACATGTTTAAGAATTTATCAACATTGCAAAAAATAGTTGGATTAGTATTGACCACACCGTGCAAAAATGTTAAGAATTATTCTTAACCTATCAGTGCAAAAATGTTGATAAATTAACACTCTATAAATGCAAAAAATGATTGCTCTTGCATCAGCTGAGCGCTTCTGTTTGCTTGATTTCATCAAATTTCACCAAACTTCTATTTACTGAGGTGTAATGATCAAAGATATTTACTGTTCAAATAGCAATCAAAGATATTTATTGCAAAAACGCAACAATTCTAATATAAGGATAGAAGAACAATACTGTAAGAATGCAATGATTACGGTCAACAACAAATCCAACACATATAGTTAATATTATCAACGCTTTTTAATATAGACATATAATGAACAACCTATTTACAATGAGCAATCTATTTAGTGCAATTTCCAACGAATGGACATGACATACTGGGTGAAGGCTTTCTTGCATCCCTGCTTTCTTATTTAACGTCACTGCAGAAGTGCAGAACTAATCCAATTAAAGGCCATTGAGTGCTTATTTTATCCTCGCCACTGTAATTTCCACACTGATTATGTTTAGACTTTGTATCTTCATATCTTTTCTGGCAGCGGTTCACGTATCTGCGGCACGAGCGGCGACAATGGGAAATACAGAAAGATCTTGCCGTAAGTTATGTTTACCTGTGAGATCTTCTGTGAGCTCCTCAGAACATCCAGAGATGCTGCACTCCCAGTTGCACTCTCCTTCAAACTTGAATGTTGCTTTTCTGACCGCGAACAACATTCATCAGCTTTAAGAATTCCAACTAAAAAGTAATTTCGCTTCGTTGAATTCTCGTCACTTCTCAAGGAATGCATGTATGCGTAAATTGATGACAAATTGGTAAAAATTATCATTTGTAATATCGCAATTTAGCATTTTTGGCTTGTGTCACATTGTTTAAGTATGGTTTTGTAGGAATTTTGGCTTTGACACTCTCATCAAGTTATTTAATTTTGGGTTGTTGCTGTATTTGGGACATTCTTGTCAAGTCACTTAAGTTTGGGACATTCCTGTAAAGTAACTTAAGTTTGGAACGTTCATGTCAAGTAATGTAAGCTGACAACTGTGTTAATTTAAGTTTGTTACGATTATTGAGTCACGTAATTTAATTTGGTGACGGCTATTTAGTCAAGTAATTGAAGTGTAGTTCGTACATAATTAACCTAAAGTTGGTTTATATAAAGGAATTTAAGAATATTGTACCGTCATACCACCAATACATAACTTTTCCTCTCTTCATGTCAAGCAATTTAAAAATCGTAGGTAATATTAGACAATTTAGCAGTAGAGCGTGTAAACCAAACAATTCAACAATTGTACGAGTGTAACACTTACAATTATTATTTTTTGTACTACTAATGATGACCAAGCGTGTGTAGTGACTAATTAGCTGCTATCGATAAAGCCTATGACGTGTAGTTGTAAACATGTCACCAACATTTGAACATACTTTTACTATATAAAATCCATGTCTACTATATGCATTTTTTATGATGTCCCATGATTATATTATATCGCATGATGAAAGGATCATCATACTGTTAGCAGAGAAGTAAATAGCATTTTGCCTATATAATTTTATAATGAGGTCTCAAAGTTTCCCTGCAATTTCACTTATTCCACTGCTTCCCGCCTACGACACCTTCATTTAAGTAATGAGCTCTGTAGCACAGCCCTTTATACATTCGTAATGAGCTGGGTGGACAATTTCGGAAGCAGCTCCAAGTTGCTATTTAATATGGCTAATATTAGTTGAATATTTTCAACGATGATATCACGACGATTTGGCATGTTCAAAGTAATTACCACATCAGGGTTGGAGTTAATTTTTAAAGGATTTTTCCACAGGGTTTGGTGAGTTCATAACTTTCGAGGGAAATTCTTGACAACAATTTATTTGCATCATTACAAGATTTCCATTGCAAACCTTGATACTTTTTTAATTATCATTTGACAGTTTTTGAATTAAAAGTATCCCATTAAATCTCATATTACAATTTTTCAATTAAAATTTTTACACTAATATTTTTCCATTAAAATCTTCACATTACTATTTTCTCATCAAAATCTTTATAATACAAATTTCGCATTAAAATCTTCACATTATTACTATTCAGGATACATTATATTGTATTAAAGGATTCATGTAATAATCTTCAAATTACAATCATCCTCAATGTTTCACAATAGTATTAATCTTCCTTGAAGAATTAAATTCAGAATGAATGCATTTAAAGTTGTGCGAAAGATAACTGCGACATTGACAGCTCAGTTCTCAAGCAACAATAACTATTGACTGACTACAATTTACATGGGCGTTCCACTGCAGAGACATTGGAAAGAACAGGAATCAATTAAAAAAATACTCATTTCCTTGTAATGATTAATTTATTGAATGTATGGACGACGTTTGCAGTAAGTAGCTCTTTGTATATTTAATAGCATATGTAAGTGGGAAGTAATAAGAAAATTGAATTGTTGTCAAAGAGGACAGATTACAATAAATTTAAGTCTATACGGTTGACGATAGATTGCTGTTTAAATTATAGGCATGTATATATATACTATACACAGTCATAGGTAGTTCCTGACAATGAGATGAGGAGGCTGCAATCACTAAACTATCGGTTTCCTAAGTGTTCATCAAGAATGTTCATGTTGGAGAGATAACATGGGAAGCAATTTAACACGAAACATGTGCACGGTTACGGGTGAGATTAGCTGCATTTGATCAGACAGTTATGGCTGCAGTTATTGTCTCCGAGCTTTTAACTCAATATCTTATTGTTTTTCATGTTCCTTGTGAGTTTACATTTCGTTCTACATGCTTTTCCCTATAAGCTTAACATTACGCATGTACATTTCGTATTTATTTTACATTTTTTCATATTAGTTTAATATCATATAAAATGTCTATTTATTCTACATTACATATAAAATTTGTATTTATTCAACATTACATATAGCATTTCCATTGATTCAACATTACATATAAAATTTGTATTTATTCAACATTGCTTATAAAATTCCCATATGATTAACGATTAACATTGGATTGTTTCGTATGCACTCGTTAATGCATCAATATATTGAGTATGCAGATTCAGCGCCTAATGGGATTCCCTGTATAACTCCAACGTAATTTTCCATATAGACAATCAATCCCATGTTTTCCCCATAGGATTGACATGTAAGAGACTAGAGACTACTTGTAGTGTTCATGCACTCTTGTCCAACACACCTTAACAACTACCACAACGCAGCTCTCCTACTGCTGAACAACCAACATACAACTCGTAACAAATTTCTGACTCTCCTCCAGCTTTTGACAGTCTCCTTGTTATGGCTCCGTGGCTAACAATTAAACATGCGTCTGCAGTAAATAGTTCTTAGTGGCTCGAAAATCTACCAAATTAGTATGCACGTGCAGTCTCGAATAATGAAATTTAATAGATCCCACCACAATATCCCTCTCTGTATATAAAACAAATGCACACATAACTCTTCTGTGGATAAGAAATGTATGGGGAAAACTGCATGTTAGCATTTTTTTAAACACTTCTTGTTGCAATAATTGAAATCAGCACTGCTGAGCTCAAGAATCTCAAACACGTACATGCGTATGTTTGACATTGTTGTACATATCTGTGTATGTTCTACAATGTCAAACATCTGCGTATGACTTATCACGTTGTGCATATATCTATCTATGTTCTGCACTGTTGTACATATGTATGCATGTTATACATGAAGAGTACATAGTTGCGTACATGTTATAAGTATGTATAGGGTTCATATGAGTACACATGTTCCACAATGATAAAAAAGCTGCACAATGTAAAGATAATACACAAACTATATGTATGATCATAATTACAAACAAAATGCAGCCCACTCAGCGATTGCAACAACATTTTTATACTGCTGACAGGGGACTCGATAAAAAAATTATGACTCCTTAGCCTTTCTACATATATATAAGTATTGTAAAATATTCTCAAACTAGATTTGATAGATCAATAAATATTGTTATCAGTGTAATTGTTGACATTGTCTGGATTAGCCTCGCAGCACTTAATAGCTTCCACACTGGCATGAGCACACAATATAACAACACTACTGTTCGTAAAGGATACAATAACACTGGCCTATTATATATGCTTTTGAGTTATAGTGTTCGCCAACAAGAATCTTGGTGAAATTTTTTATGATTTTGTCCCATGTTCCCTCTAATTGAACAAAGTCTTTATTCTCGTCTTGACGTTGTTAGCTGGAGACAACTGTTTTTACAAGATTTGTTGAGAGTTTTTAAGTCCAGTCACAACTCTTTTGAGGTGCTAAAAATTTTCGTTAGGATGTTTGAAAGGATAGATTTCACATTCGGAGCAAATAAATAATAAATTTCGTAACAAAACCGGATTGAACTACAATTTTTTATATTTGAAAAACGTAGGTTTCCTAAATGGATTTTTAAATCGATAGGTATATTCAAACTGAATATTTTAAATTGTTCAACTCGCTTGAATTTGCCAACTTAAAAAATACTTGGCTCATAGCGTCATTCCTCCAATAAAAACGCAATCACGAGGAAAACCTTTGTGTAATAAACTAATAAGCCCTCATCAATTTTGTCTTATCAGAAACTTGTCAAATGCCAAGAAATGTCAACAAAAATGTAGTATTTGTGTGTAAAAACAGCCAAAGGGATGATGTAATTACATACATCGCAGTAGCAATAATAATAAAAAAGACGTGTACGATATGTACGAAGTCAGGAAACGTTTCCCCAATTTTGTGGATACCTACGTGCATCACAGCTTCGGAGTCGCCGACACAAAGTAAAACAACAAGTGATGATACATAAGATGTAAACAGCAGCAGGACGAAGATTGGCCGTATTATTTATTTTTCCCATAATTTACTCCACATAAACTGTAAATAATCTTGGCCAACACGTCACTACAGCTGTCCGACACTCTCTGTATTTTGGCTCCGTCCTATAACTCCATCAACGTAATTGATTGTTTTGAAGGATACTTAATCATCTCGTTTCACAGAATCTGTATTGATTGTACGAGCATTCAATTTTCTGATAATACAGAAATTAATGTAGAAAGAAATTCAACCATCAACACAATGTAAGTACAAAAAAAAAATCAAGCCTAATAGAAGTAAATAAATATGATGAATACAAGCATTAAATAGTAAGTACACGAATAATAGAAATGCACAGAAATTCATGCAGTAAATAAATCGAAGCATTACACAAATCCACCACAAACAGGAGTTCACAAGAAAATTACTTAGTACTTTAGCATTCACTTATGTGATCAAACATCTGTTTGATTCCGTAGATGTTCCCAATCATTTAATTAACTATTGCTTGTCTGATGACCCTTCTTTGCTCGTTCTCAATTGAGGAATATTACAAGAATATTACACTGTTTGATTTCATGTACTCACAAAATTGTGAGTATATAATTTTATGCTTTCCCTACTTTCTTGTAGTAGAATAGTAGAAACAATATAAATTCGTAAGGAATAATCATTATTATACACAATATTCCCAAACGGGTTGTCCGACGTGCATCATTCTAATATCTTTATTGAAAAAATAATTTAATAAATGCTGGTTCCATATCCGGAAAGACTAACCTATATCATAGATGTGCATATAAGTACACGGCAGATACACTTTAATAGACTATAGTTTGTGTTTGCGAGAAGTAATAAGTAGTAATAGCGAGAAACAGTATATTTAAGTAATCGGGATAAGCTTTAGTATAGTAAAGAAGTATAGTAAGTAAGTAATAGTGGGATGTACAGGATTTGAAAATAATAGCAAGAATTATAGCTGGCTAAATAAGTAATAGGGAGTTGTACAATTCCAAAGTAATAGTGAGATGATTGTTCAGGTTCAAAGTGTGTAATCACCGCTGGAAACCCAAATAGACGTGAAACTATAGGGAATTGTTTTAGAGTTAGAGACACGAATCTTGATCTTGGGAGTATCGTGGAAAGGGCTGTCATTAGAACTTTAAGGCTGTCATTAGAAAGGTTGATGTGTTGAAAAGTAGGTTGTATCTTCTCAACGAATTTCTATCGTCAAACATGAACCGCATGCTGAAAAATAATTTATCATCCCTAGATCGGAAGCACTTGACAATCATCATGTCCAAAGCTGTCATTTAACCACCGCAAGCTCTCCCTCTGATTTCCACTATAAATCAAATCCATGTTTGTCTCTCCGTGTCCCTCTTTATCTCCGTCATGCTCTCTTTTTAGGCTCCACAACCTTCTATCCCTTTACACTATATAACTGCGCTACATGCAAAGATTTACACTTAATTCCTATAACACTAATTTTCTGTACAATATTATACTAAAATTCTTTATATATTCCGAATTCATTATACAGTAAATACCTACGAATAACTAACTATAGTCGTAATTCCTATTACAATACATAAATAGGATTGTAAAAATTATCCCACCGCAGGTCTATCCATTTAGTTATTAGCGGTTAAGAAGACACATTCCTAAACATAGCTTGACCACTTTCAATGATAATTTCCATTAAAACCTGATAATCACCTGGCTGCTGAATTAAAATAATGCCTCGTGAATAATAAGTTGTGAACTTTGTATTTTCTTTTTAGGCAGATTATTCCGAGAGGGGATTTCGAACCTTCCAAACAACAACAACAATAAGCCTTTCGACGGACGAGATCTTAATAGAAGCACATTTAATTCATACAAACATTTTCAAGTATTAGGAACGATTTCAAATATTATTATACACGTTTTAAGCATTATAGATACACATTTAAGCATCAAAGACACATTTTAAGCATCATACTAGGTTTACATTATAGTATGGAGATACGATTTTCGGTATTACAGATTCATATTTAAGCATTACAGGTGCACATTTAGGTATTTTAGATACACAAGGAAAGCATTGAAGATTCATATTTAAGCATTGTAGATAAACATTTAAGCTCTGTAACAGCATATTCCGACAATGTAGAAACATACTGAAGTACCATAAAACTTATGAAAGCACATAGAATCATATACAAGTTCTTAAAGAATCACATAACGAAAAAATGAAGATATAGAACAAATATGAACAGATGTAAGTCTAAAAGCTAAAAGGGCATTTCGGGAAGTGAACACAGAATTCAGAAGGCAGTTAAGTACATGCGAACATAGCTATTTGTATATAAATAAATTCCTTGAAATATAAGTCAATGGTCTAACGATATAAGTAGCACTACTGCTATTATAGTTTTGAGGGGATTGACGCAAGCCTTGCAGTAATTACAATGCACTGCGTGTATTTACGGTTCAAGTTCTACTTTTACAGTGGGAATAATCATAAGACTTTTGAGAGACGTCAGTGAGTACATGCATGTCAAACACTATTTAGGGAGTCAGAAGTTGACTTCATTAAGGGCGTATTAGAGGTCTTCAGAGTCGGGAGTTTGTAACTGGAAACCGTTCTTCCACTGCTTATGGACAAACACCATTACAGGAATTATTGTAACGCTGCAAAGGATACATATAGCAATTTTATGGGATATGGAGTCATTTTAAAGAGCCTTTATACTTATGTAGCTTCAGCATTTGTACCTTCAATACAAAGTAAGTATATGTAGCTTTTAACTGGTTAGGAGGGAAAGTTTTTTCCTGGTCGTCTCAAAAACTAAAATTATCAAATCTTTACCTCATAAACGTTAAGCTCGTTGGTGACTCTCAAGTACCTCTTTATTATTTCTTCCTTTGAGAAATTATTCGAATTTGGACCCTTTTCCCTTTCGTGGAGATGCTTTAATACGTGGAAGTTTAAAAGGTGTAACAATATTTAAGCGGCGGTTAACAATTTAAGGCTGATATTTATAACGTTCCTACTACAATTTAAGTAGCGTAAAGCGAGTTTAAAAATCTCAGGCGCATAGAGCAATACTGTAATGATTTGAGGTGCATATAAGAAATAACAATAATTGTTATTATTCAAATAATTTAGGTATGTATAAGTTTTGAATTATTTGAGGTACATATAATAACATGAATTAAAGCCCTGAAATGAATTTTTATTTCATTTTAAGATCGTTGGTGTAACTGCTGAAAAGCGTGTACAGCGTGCTGGTAAAATTAAAAGTGAAGTAATTTTGCCAATACGGAATGATAATAATCGTATTCAAAACTAATTATCTTTCAACATAATTGTCAGAAAAAAGAGTATTTGTTGAAAACATTTACAGAAAAAATAACACTGATTTTGAGAATAATTGTGGGGGAAAATACAGTTTTTGAAAATAATTGTCAGAAAAAATAACACAGTTATATCCCTTGTAATGAATGCCTCAAATATACAGACGTTTTAACTTTCATGGACTCATTTTCAGGAGGAAAAACCAGCACTTTGCGGACGCTGGAGGATAAAACTCGGATTTTAGGAGACTCTTTGGGCGTTCCAAGTCTATTTATTACTGCAGCAATAATGTAAAAGACTTACGATGAGTCTTTTACATTGTCTGTGAAAGCGATGGGCACGATTCATATTATGCTTTCTGTAAATAATTCAACAAAATTAACAGCTAGGATATAAGCACATAATATAAAAAGCCAGGATGTACATAAATGAGTGCTATATATATGTAATGTAAATGTGTACAATAATAAATATAAAAAGGAAAATAATAGGAAATTAGTGAGTTGGAAGGAGCGGGGAGTGAGATTGCGAAGGGAAAAGAATCATAGGAGAAACTGAATAAATTAGGGCTGGAAAAACTTGGCCGTAAAAAACTTTTGGAAATTACGCTGAAACCAACTTGTTGTGAGAACTATTAAGAATTCCGAAGGCCTACTTAATAACATGTGTATACGGCAGAAGATGAAGAGGAGGAACAACGAGAGCGGAGCAACAAGAGTGAATAAATACCAATAAAAAGTCCACGAGTTCCTGGCTCTTTATTCTTTTGCATTCTACTACAACGCTTTTGCAATTTAAAGTGTAAGAACACAAATATGTACGAATTGTAATGACCCTTCATGAGCTCGCAATGAAGGCGCTCTAGGAATTGGAACACAACAACAAATAGTAACGGCGAAATTTATAACAAGCTAAATTACTTGATGTTGCTCTTGTTGTTCTTCCTGCAATCTTTGTTATAAATAATTTAATTTTGTCGTTAAGAACAAAGTGGAATTTTACGTTTCATCTTGTTTTCTATTGTTTGCTTGTATACAATTATCTGTACATACATGTATATACTATATATGATTTTCTGCTATTAAAATATGCTGCATATGAAAAGACTGGTTAATCAACAAATTCTAATAAAATTCACGTGCATTTTAAAACCTAATGTAAGTTTAATATAGCAAGATATTATTATTATGAGGTACAATATGGAAAGTTTAAAAAAATAACGCAAAAAATGAAGAAACAATAAATGTGTGGATTTGCGAATCAAAACTCAACAATGGCTGTGGGATTTATAGATTAAAAAATACAATAAAAAACAGCACTGATTAAAATTAATTACAATGAATGGAATAAATTACAATGAGCACCATGAGCTGCAATGAACAAAATAATTTACAATGTACAAATAAATTGCAATGCAAAACCATTGACACGAACTCGAGAAAACAATTTTGACAAAGCCAAATTATTTTAAATTGGAATAATTACCTAAGCATTGTCTCATCAAGAAATCCATAACAATAACACACAGCAAATCAAGACATCTGCATGTAAAAAAATGACTGTTGAACTCCTAAACAGCGGCATTGCAGTGAAATAAATTATTGAAATTCATAAAGGACAGCAATATAAAATTATGGCCTGTTATTTGTAAATGTCTCACACGAAGTTAAAATTAGAAGCGGAGATTAGAAGAATGCAAATTTTAACTTTAAATTAAATTTAAGTTTGAACTTGTAAGCCAACGATGGCTTTAATAATTAAACAATAATTATTATTGTTGAATTATTCCTGTGAAGAAACAAGAATCTCAAATACAAATTCTCCGTTACACATGAAATTCATATTGGGATTCATTACACAAGAAATACATTGAAATATATTAAAGAAATAAAAGCGCATTGAATTTTACAAGAGCAAGGATTTATAATAGAAAAAGAACAGTTGCAAAGCCACCGAAGAGGCAGCGAGGAGAAAAGCAAAACAATTTCTATGAAAATAAAAGATAAACGCTAGAGTCCTGACAGTTTATGAAGATCCAGCGAGGCTCAAAAAAGTCGAAGGTAAATGTTACATTGTTTTTAACACTGACTCCAAGGCATCAGCATTTCCATTGGCATAAACATGAGAGTTAAGGGAGAAGGAGAGCGTTTGTAACCGCGCCGCCATAAAATGTCGAGGAGAGAAGAAGCATGTTGATGATAGTTGACCACCCAAATGACCCTAGTCATTTAACACTTGAACATAAACAGTAATGGTCCAATTCTCTGTGAGTTACTTACATGGTTATTAGCACTCACTCATATGCATACTAATCTGTCCCATTATTCTCGACGTAATGTTCAAGAGACGCTTTTATGTATAAATACGCCATCATTTCATTTCCATCCCATAGGCTCGTCCATGTTCAAGGTAGTCGTTTCGATATGAACGGTCGAGTTTCTTTTCCCTTTTTTATTTCTTCCATACGCCTTCACTATATAGCGCATATACTCTGTATACATACGTCTGCATTTATATAATTCCATATAATTCACTACACGCATACATAAGTGTATATTGTTCTTACAAGCAATTTTGTGTATGTAGGTAAATGTTAATCTCCATGTAATGCACAGAAAAACGCTAGCTCCACGGAAGACAGCAAAGCTCAGGAACTTACAACCGAAATGCAATTCCGACACTCGTGAACACATAAGCAGTTTAGAATGCAATGTAAGTTCAGCTGTTCAGCAGGTCTTAATATCAGCAGAGCTTATTAGGACTAATTCCAGGACATGTGAGAAGACTATTTTATATAAAGGGAATACACATATACATACACCTAGTAAATTTAAATGCATGCTAAATGTAATTTAGATAATGGCGTTTATTCACAGTGGAGATGCGATATTGCATTGTAGTACAACGCCATAATGCAAACGATTTTCAGCTTCTTCTCCTTCGTCGTCGTCTCCAACAGCAGCAAGTTTCCTTTAACTCTCTTAAATAACACTTGTTCCCTTGTCTACATAAAGAAGTTTAGATACGCTTGTATAGGTCGACAATATCGAATACACGGAATTATCAATTTCACAAGTATGCACTGTGGAGACGGGAAGAGCGTAAAGGCGGGAGTGTTTAAATGATTGTTCGCTATAGAGCGCGGTGTAAGCACTTAAATATACATATTATGATATTGGAAAGTATACCTACAAGTATGCTTATACATTTATAATGCATGTATCGGTAAGTATATAAAAGTAGAAGTATGTGGAATCGAGCGGTGAAGCATAATATAAAAGTGTATTATGGAAGGGCTGCTCTTTCCCAAGAAGTCATGAAGCCCTCGGAAATGAAGGAAATGTGCATTTAAATTTTACCTTCTATCTCCATCTCCTTCCTTACCATTACTTTAATGTCCACTTAACTGGGAAATTCCGCTGCCTTGCTTGCACTCGTTTGTATGTATATGCATAGTAAGATCCTATAAGCATAGCAAGTATAGCATGTATTGTAAGTATGTCATAGTAAGTACTATATCTGTAGATGTATAACTATAGTATGTATTGTAAGTATATCTGTAGTATGTATTGTAAGTATAGTATGTATAACTATAGTATGTATTGTAAGTATAGTATGTATAACTATAGTATGTATTGTAAGTATATATGTTTTAGTATAGTAGACATATGTATTTATGTATACATGGCTGTGAACGTGCTCTGGTCAGATCACAGAAGTCAAAGGATCTGTTTACGGGACCAAGGTGGGACCCAGTGCTCTGCAAGATTATTTACTGCCTTGTAATTTTCATAAAGATGGAAGACATCGTTTAACAAGTTCCTCCTGCAGTCAAATGCAATATCTAACACATAAGAATGGGCAAAAAATGCTCTGGGAATAGAATTCTTCGGAGAGAGAAAGAGCAATGAGCAGTATACTAAGCAGCTTGTTTTATTGCCTTTAAACATGAATATCTAATATTTACGTTGTAATTTCTTCTTCCAAGCTACAAATAATTGCGGCCTTATGTGCTTGCTTTTCTTATTATTTCACTTACCTTTTTGGCATAGGGATCCTCATTGAACAATCTTCCTATAAAGAAACTAAAAAACCCTCACACATAAAAGACAACTGTTCATACAGAATTGTAAAACTCCTCATTCATTTTCTTATATTCCCATTCCGAATGTTGTAAACATACACAAAAATGTCGCTATATGTTTATAGACATAAACGCTATAGAAATGTCCAGTTAAAACAGAAATCTCTACATAAATCCTCATATCCAACACCAATCTAATTGTGTATCTACATCCTGCTGTCTATAGTAACTCTTTGGAGGGTAAGACGTAGAATCTTATTTATTTTGACATTTAATTTTTAATTTTCCATGTTTATTAGTAGTTCCGAAATTGCTTCTTACCCCTCTAGGCAGACAGGCTTCAAGTATTGCGTCCAACCAGCAGCCTTGCCTTCAAGTATTGTGACGTCCGAGTTAGTATCGTGAAATCTATTACTACAACTTGTTGAAGATAAAAGATATGTTTCCATACATATTTGTAAGTGTATTCTATGCTTGCGTACATTCATTTTTTCAAGTCCACAATGATGTTTTTATGCTAATTTTTCTTTATTTCACCTGCACTTGCTATGTAATTAACTGTAATACTGTCAATTAACTTCAAAGCTACCAACTTCAATGCTGTCAATGGCTTCTTACTTGTTCCCAATGTTCTATTCTATATTTCATGCTCCTTTCTATACTTCATGTTAGTTTCTTTATTTCATGTTCTTGTCTCTATTTCATGTTCCCCATCATGTGTCAAGTTTCGGAGGAGTTTGTAGCGGAATAAGTTTATGTGTCTTATTGGGTAATTATCGCCTGCAATATGGCGATTAAATACACAGTCCAGGGACTTTGACGTCCAGTTTAGCATTTGCACCAAGTAATTACTATATTAAGTAAGAAATTAAAATACAGTCGTCAAAAATATAATTTCTACCTGTGGAACCCATGCACTTCCTATTAAATTCATTACACTGACATGTCCGGTGGTAGAGTCTTTTCCGTGCAATTATCGCCTCGCTGGTGCATGTAATTTACTGACGTCTTCATAATTAAATTCTGACTTTTCTAATTTCGCCCCAGCTGCAATGTATAAGCATGACGTTAATTCTATAATTACTGGATGGTGATGGATTCAAGGAGATATCTCCATATGATTAAAGACCTAGATACATTTTCATAATTCGGAGAAGGAGGGCGCATAGTTCTGAACAAGGGTTTTAATGAATTGTAATTGCGTGCAGGGCAGTAATTAAAAGAAAGTATCGGCCACATCGATGACACTTTGATTGTTATGTGCGCTCTTATTCAATGCTTCTCATCGCATCGGTAGCTTTATCTGCAAGGCGATTTATCTCGGTGATGTGATGAAAATTGATAAAGATGGAAATTAAGGGTGATGCAGTAGGAAATTAAGCTATCTACGTTGAAAATTAAGGTTACTACTTTGGAAATTAAGGTTGCAACGTTGAATATTAAGCTTACAACGCTCATTATTAAGCTTGCTCTGCTGAAAATTAAGCCTGCTACAATTAGATATTAACCTTGCTACGGATAGAAATTAACCTCACTACGTTGGAAATTAAGGTTGATATGGAAGGAAATTAAAGGGGATAAAGATGGAAATGTAAGTGGTCGAATCACTTGGAAAAACAATAACACTTGAATAATGCCAAGTGGCAATGAAAATTTAAGACAAAGTCAGGAGTCTTATTAATAGATAGTATGTGTACCTCTCCAAAGAAAACATGTTACCTTTTCCGCTGCTCTCATTTCATGTCTTCCCAGCACTTCACTTCTCCTGACAGCCTGCAATCTATGTAAATTTCCGAATGAGTATCAAGTGTTTTAATTATCCTGGAGTTTTGAGAAAGTTGTAGTCCTCACTGGCAAACTGATGGCATAAATAAGGAAATTATGACATTAATGAGTTCGGAAATGACGCTCTACATCGTCTTCCGAGCATATTGTCCCCATAGAAAACAACGCAACTTTGTCAGGGAAATTGACAGATTGCGATGAAAATATTGAAGAGACAATATAAGAAAGGTGTTACAAAGGATCTATCATCATAATAGACCTATCATAATCAAGGACTCAATTATAAATGCTGTTAAGTTAAGTGCTGTTTAAGCATGAAGTAGCAGTTTTAGGTTATTGAGATCTATTTGCGAGAGGCTGATTATAAAGTTTTTCGAATCAATAGAATGAAATTGGTAAAATAGTCAAAAGTGTAAATGTATTTAGTTTATGAGCCCATAAAGAGGTAAGTTTGGAGGATAATGGAGCAGTATAAAAGTTTGTGTAAAAGAATGGCTCGTCTTTCTCCACCCCCTATTAGGAAATGATTGAGCAGACCAATTAACGTCCCAAGAATGTCTTGACATTTGACTCCATGAGGCGCCTGATTGTCCCACCTAGAGAAACTTGACTCTTTACAGGTATAGTGTCACCATGGACGGCGCCAAGCACTTTAGCCCTATTTCTTATGTACAGGACAAGGCTCTTTTCCCTAAAACACGAGAGAGTCGTCTTAAGGCTAACACCATGGCTCTCCCGAATCGCTCTCTCTCTCATTCCGTCTCTCTCTCTCTCTCGTTCATTCTCACTCTCTCTCTCCGTTTCTCACTCATTTTCTCACTCGCATAGAAACACATGGAAATGCACAAACAAATAAAAACATACATAAGAAATACAAATACCTACACATACAAATACATGTAAAATACACACGCATAAAAATAATACATACAAAATTACATTCAAAAATACATATGTGCTACGAAAACGCAAACGAAATCGCTAGCAAATACACAGCAAATAGAAAAATATGTATACATACATGTATGAGAAAGAAAAATTAATGAAACACATGGAAGAACACGTAATAAGCCTTACTATTGGTACTGCTATTAAGTTGATATAGCGCTGGCAGCCTTGACAGTGTGACTGTTGTGGCTATGAACCCTGCAGGCCCTTCTGGAAATTCAAACAGCTCACCGATCCGAAAACCGGATTATAGAATGCGTATCTACATCTATAGACTTTTAAAAACCAGACGATGATCATACAACTGATTTCATTAGGCGCCATTATGTCAACCCTAACGCCGCGTCAAAGACAAAAGCACGACACGACAATGTCATACTAGTTTTCTTACCTGTCGTCTCTCTCACTTTTTCTCTCTCTCTCTCTCTTTGGCTCGTTCATTCCCTCTTGGCTTTATAGCTATAAGCCTAACAATGCCACGGAGACTCTTAACCCGTCAACCCAGCACACCATCAACTAAAACGAATCCAACAAGAGCAGCTCTGTGACATGGAAGGGATGCATTCCATCCAAATGGACGGACCTCATTACGTGTACTAACAGTTTACCCCTTTAATACCTGACCAGAGTGCGGCGATATATTCAAATTACACCAAAAACTGACTCATTAGCCCTGCTTCATTGCACTATTTTCAGCTCTCGTTCTCCTTCTTTTTAGACTCGGTTAGTCCACTGCTATCAAATTTATCTGGCCGTGGTCATCAGATTTCGTATGTCTGTTTCTTTATAGTTCCTTGTTCATTCTTCTTATGAACTTTGTCGTGTTGCTCTTATTGCTTCGTTGGTTCTATTAGCATCTTCTTTGCTTTGCATGACCATAATCTTATTTTCTTGCTTCTATTTACTACACAATCTTTCTCCTCACCAGCATTGTTTTTTCTTCCTTCTCTCCATCAGAATCTTTCTTATTACCACTCGACACCAGAATCTTCGTCGCTTGGAACCAGAAACATGAATTTAAATGCAAACATGTATTACAAGCCATGTTGTTATCTGTATTGTTCAACGGACAAGGTAGGTTCACTAATACAAATGACCTGGTACATTTATAAACGTTGTCACTGGAGTACGGTAAACTTTGTTATTAGATAGCTCCAGTGACGTTTGTTGATTATTCCAGTGGAGTTCTTTGATTATTCCAGTAGAGATTTTGATTATCCATTGTAGTTTTTTTTATTTTACCTGTGAATTCGTTGATTATTCCAATGAAGTTTTTAACCCTCACAATACCACACAAAGTTAAAAATCTCTGTGGTCAGATGATATTTTTTATGTAATATAAAAGATACATCTGTGTATAAAAAGATAGCTTTATATACATATATCCCAGACTTACAGGAAAATGTGCTTTTATGCATATCAAACGATGCTTGATGCACATAAAAAGGTACTAATGTTGAGACATGTGAGTATAAAGATACATGATGTATATCATGTTTAATATGTACACAGCATGTGCAATCATAGCTACAATAAAAAGAGACGTATTTGTAACCCGAGTGTGCTCTTTCGGTGGTGGTCAGATGCTGCCGCAGCAACCACACGGCTATCCAATGAACGCTTGATTTTCCTTTATCGTCCTCATCAGAGTCATCATCATCTCGGAGCTAAAAGCTACCGGTGAACCCTTTGGCTTGCTTATAGTACATAAGCAATAAATATGAAGACCAATAACGCTGTGTGAAATCCTTGACGTCGTAAAATTCTACAGTTTGCGTTTCACAACATTATCACAATTTTTCCAGTTTCCACCAACCAACCTACTATAGTAACAATGTTACCCATATACTAAAATACTTATATATACTTTACATTACAGTTACCACAATGCACATTGCTCACAGCCATGCCACTTGTAAATAAGCGGTTCTAATATGACCTGAACCCAAAGGGACAGACGTCGTCCCGACCAGCACCGTCTCGCAGTCGCCGAAATAGCTATAATTAAAAACTACACAGGAGCAAATTCAAGGATTGAGAATTTTCCAGAAAAAATTTCAGAATATTAAATCTAGTCAAGCATAACGCTTTGTTGCCAGACGGATTGTATAAATCATCTTGCTACACTTCCGTCGTTGTTTTCATGGTTTAAGTTATCCATTTCAGGGTTTTAGTCCTCATTTCAATTCTAGACTTTTACTCAAAACAAAGACGCACACCTAACATGGTTTTAAATACAGTAAATATACAAATTGTAAATAAATGCCTAATGTAAAGTACATGTTTAAATAACCGTGGGTTAATTTCATGTTAACATGTCATGTGGAACAATACCTGTTAAGTTGGGATAGTGCATGGTAAACATTAATAAAGAGGATAATAAACATTGTGATATTGACTGGAAGTACATGTCGACGGCAGTGACTACACAAGTAGGTTTTAGTTTTTATTTTAAGATGCCAACATGGGATGTATGAAGTGATATGTTTGTTTAGGTTGAAAATCTGGAAAGACAGTCTAATTATAATTATTTTCGATATGTCAACGACATTGACGAGCCATGTTTTTGTGTTTATGAGATAGGTTGTGATAAAGCGAGAGGAAAAACAAAATGAAATGGGACTTCATTGCGGCGACGACAGTAATAATAATTATTGCGGAGAGGAAATGAGAGGAAGGACGACAAAATATTCGAATGCACTTAGACAAAGCAGGAGTTGCGGAGAAATTGGGATGTCAAAGTACCCTAATGATATACCTAATTGTATGTGCACTTAATAAAATTATGTATGCATATGTAGTTTACATTTTATTTCACGAATAATATTACTTGGCATATAAGAAATATTCTTATTATTATATGAAAGGGTGAATATTATGTATAGGAAAATTCGTACAGCAAAGAATGCATATTTGAATAGAGACTTGTGAAAAATTTCCCTGAAAAATTTGGTATGTTCGTGGTCGTGAGAACAAAAGCGAGAGACAAGGAGAGATGTAACAACATTTAACATGTAGCTCGTAACATACGACTTAGACGACATATTAAGTATACAAAACATGTCCAAGCATAACATGTCACACCTTGTGAGCATTACTAGACGTCCTAGTGATCCTGTCTAGTGTACTATCAACGACTGGAGCTGTTCGACAAAGTAATACATATGTTAAAAATAACATATCCATAACCTGCAAGCGAAACATGCAGAACTAATGTTCAAAATAACACTGAAACAATACGTGTCTCTAAATGAAAACAGTCGCTACACTTATACACACCATAGTAGAGGTTTCTATACTATAGAGTTACCATATATGCTTCCGTCGTCATCGCCACCATTTCTTGTCTAAATTGTACCATATTACTTGTATGTACAGAGATCATTACATGAGTAACTTGTACTACTAATACACCTAGGTATCGACCTGTATATACCGTAGCAATACCATGTTTGTACATTCTACGATATATGCATACAGATGCAATCATATACGACGTCATATTTTTACTATGTCATATACATGAATGGTTGTGCATAGGTATACTATGTTATATGTCCAGTAGCATAGACATTCAATTACAAATAGATATACTACATACAATGTCATATACACTGTATAAACTTACAATGTTAACTTGCTCTCTACTAGAAAGTTAATACATCGGAATTTAAAGTAAACATTGGTTCCCAAGCTTGTAACCGAGCTCGAAGTACGTAGCCAGTATACATATTTGCAGAGCCTATGTATGCATTGTTGTAGCAGGTATTTGCCCTGTACACAGTACATCTGTAGCAGTGTGGTAGGTTGTAGTGTTTTGGCGTGTGAACGTACATTGTTCACCTAAAGTACACACGTTGCAAGGAGATGTATTAACTGCTGTCTGTGCATATGTTCAGGATGCAATGATCACATATGCATGGCTAGTGTGAGACCAACTAATCATAAGTGTTTACCGGTAATACATGTCGTCCAACAGTATTCACGTTGCAAGATGTGCATTTGTAGATATGTCTTTAGTATGTTCATCTGCATATGTATATCTTAATATGTTTAACTTTATGCGTACGTTTTCAGTATGGTCATCTGTATGTTCATTTAGCATGCTCATCTGTATATTCATTAGTATGCTCATCTGTATGTTCTAGTATATGTTCAGCTGTATATGTATGTATGTCGTAAGTATATTCGTACGCGCCTTCAGAATGTTCATCATCATACATCTTTTAGGCTTGGAGTGCTCAATTGAGTATACTACAAGAATTTAGACTTTTACTGTTCATACATCTCCTAAGGATGTTGATCAGGCTACATGTCTCAAGAGTGTTCAACAGTATGTCGTAAGGATGTTCTCCGCAATGTACACGACATGTTCATCTGTGTACATGTGCATAGTTTGTTCATCGATATACTTTTGCATATGTAGCTCATTCATCCGTAAGCTACTACAAAATGCAGCTTACATGTCTGCACAAACGATGTTCACGGGAATACAAGTGTATTCTTTACATGAGTTGGAGATATGAGATGAACCTTACATTTCTTGATATGTAAGCCTTGCATTAGGTTGGAGATGAGTGGAAACATATATTAAATGTGAACCTATATTTTAGTAGGATGTGTGTGTGTGTGAAGGAAAAAGACACTGTTGGTTGTAATACACATCCTAGTTGGTGTTAGTGTGAGTGTAGTAATTAGGTGTCTGTAATAGAATGCATGGTTAGTGACAAGAGAGTTCGAATGACAAGAGAAAAGTTTAGCAGTTCAAGCTATATGCTGTGTCACTTCTGGCACTCTTTAAACGATACATAGCATCTCATATGTCATCATTAGACTTTTACTCAGTTTATCTCCTTTTTTCCTCTTCCCTCACCCCCAGACAATGTATTTCTTTTAGACATATTGTCTTTTTTTCCTCTGACATGCACACACCCACAATTAAAGTAAAATATTACCAGCAATGTACATCGTGTTAGAAATAATTATCGCTGTGGATATAACTTCAATGCATTCTCCATATACTTATGCATTTCTTATACAAGTACATTGCACAAGCATTACAAAGCGATACATAACATATACATACGCGTTTTGTCTATACTTACGTATTCCATGGTTTGACAAAGCTTTTTTTGAAAAACCTCCAATTCAAACTTATTCCAGTAATTTAATCGTATCATCTTCTTTATACACTTACTGCATTTTGAAATTTGACAAAACCTCTTTTACATTCACAGTGACAAAAAACAGAACAATCAACACTGCTGAAGTTATGTTCAAATTTTTATGGAAGTTGAAATACTGGACTAGATAACTTTGAGTGAGAGAGATAACTCAGAAAACGAAGAACAACAAGAACTAATGTTTAGTTTAGATCAACTAGTACTGTTGAATTGAACAGAATGGATGGATTTAACAAGGTGGTTGAATTTTAAAAGAATCATTGGTTGTTGGCTCGAACAGAATTCTTGGCTTGACGAGAGCAGTTGGATTAAATGGTGAAGAGAAAAAATCTTGGAAGCAGCAAAAAATTAGTAACCTCTCGACAGCGCGTCGGAAAGCCAGAAGATGGGACGGTGTGGATAAAAATTATGGAATCGATAGAAAAAATTGATTAAATGAAGGAATGTAAAGAGATGTTAAGTGCATAATAGATTATCGAATGCGACAACCTGGGAAGAAAAAAACTAAGAGAAGTTGACGTTGACATTAAAGTCAGGGAAAAGGCAGATCACACTTGAGTTTTTCCAGCTGTGAGGAAGCTGAGCCGACGTTGTCACCCGGGACTTTAGGTTTCCGGTGTCCGCTCTGGCGCCTGCGAGTGATTTATTAATCCTCCTTTACTCATTTCATCCCTCAGTGGCCAACCCTTATCCCTACATCAACAAGTCTCACATTCTACCAAAGTCCAGCAGTGCACCATATACAGGACCTTATAGTGTGCATGAACTCAGTCAAAAACTAAAAAGACAGACATCATTTCTGGCACTCACTTCTCTTTCTCTCTCTCTCTCTCACACACAAGATGATCGTCGTCGCATGTAGCGAGCATGGAGGAGCCCCTGACGGAACGTCAGGCTAAGGGAAGACGATCCATATATTTATACACGGCCGAGGAAAGAGCCACGGAGACATAACAAGAGCAAGTTACGACATTGGAAAATCAACTGACAACCCAATCTCCCTCAATCCACTCACTTATCAATCCTCTGTGTGTTCATTGAGCTCGATTTATTCGAAACGATTTCGGATGAGTTGTTAATAGCTTTTGGGGAAACGATGCCTTTCGTCCTTTTATTCACTGAATTTTTACTATTATTTTATCTATTTATTTATAATCATTTACTTTCTATTCAAAACCATTTTTTTTGTATTTGTATTTTTTTTACTTATTTAGAATTTTATATTTATTTATTATTTACAATTTCCCATTTATTTTTAGACTAAAAATGGCTATATCCACAACAAAATCATCTCTCGCGAGTTCGTTCACCACTTTCCGTCCCATCGATGACAAGAGCGCTCTGGTTTTATTCATGACACGGACATTGATATTTGTACATTTCCAAGTCAACATTTCACTTAAGTGGAACAGGGGGACGAAATATTTATTTGTAGCTACATTACGTATTACATGTAAATGGATCTGTTGCATAAATAACACTTATCTCCTTCTTAAACTTCCTATACAGCTGTAACATTAGTGGGGCCCAAGGGACAACTTCTTGTTCTTCCAGTCCGTAAAACTTCATTTCCCTCTAAACGATGGTCATATCCAGGGAATAACATTGTCCAGATCCACTGGAAATTTAATCTGCTCGTACTTCCCAAGTGCATATTATGGGACAATGTTGCAGCACACCGCAGTAAAATACATATGCAGTTCCATCCGAGAAGCATTTCCAACGGTCTATGTACACGTGAATACTGTGTATACAGGATATTAAATACAAACACTTGCTCCCGCATTAAAGGACTAATGTGTTGTTGAAATCCAAATAATTATTACTTCCTTTGCGGTGGGTCATATTTCCAGAGGAATCGCTTCATAAATGACGCTTTTATTGTCCTCTCTAGATAGACAAGCATGGTCAGCTATTTTTATGCCGTAGTTTTCTAAAATACTGAGTTTTTTGTATTTAAAAAAAAATAAAACTACGATGTTGTTTTAAACAAAGTTTTACTTTAAGCAAAGCATTACTAAATATAGCAAAATTAAATGTTACGTTTATATAGGTAATATAGGTAAGAATAATTATTTGACTAAAACGCAAAATAGCAATACCGAAAGGTTACGGAAACCCTAGTAAAATAATTTAAATGCTGTTAAAACACTACGCAATAAATAAAACAAAACACCGTAAAATAATTGATCAGTTACTGGAACCCAAAGACAGCAAAACAAATGCCTAAAATAGCATTATTTCACATCTGAAATTCCCCACGAAACCTACAACAATTTCCGTAATTACACATGAACGTAGCAAAAACCAGGGATCTCCGAGTAAAGGCAGTTTATCTAATCGCAGAAGTGGACTCATCAATTTTATGTAATAATGGCTGCCCATACAATCCAACTAAACGTTCCATGCATTGCGTTCTAATAACGGAGCAAATCGGCGCACAATGTTGTCCTGCAATTGTAAAATTGTAGAGTAGTTTATGCTTTGTTTTGAATTGTATCAAATTAAAATAGAAGTTTAAACTGGCAAATGTGTTTATAAACATGTCGAATTTGATTCCAATGAATGTAATTACGCTCTAAACGAGGGGGAGACATGAGCATTTTGTAGAATGTTTACTTTGCATGTGTTCACTTGAACAAATATTATTGAAAAGTCTGTGAGTGTGGCCAATTTTCTGGGGCTTCCTACAAACACTGATATTAATCCATGGGTAATTTGTTAACCCTCTTCAATGAATATATCATAAAGCGGGTTGTTTACTTCTGTTTCTTGTTTTACATACATGCACTCAATCTATAGATTACACCTTTATAAACCATTCAACCGATGTGATTCCTGCTTTTTCATATAGATTCTTGCTCTTACGAACTATAAATTATTGCTTTTCCATATAGATTCTTGCCTGTTCAACCCATAAACTCTTGCTTTGTCTATAGATCTTTGCTTTATAAACCTCCTGCCTATAATTTCCTAATTTATAGAGCCTCTAGCAGTTTCCTTCGCTTGATAAAACCTCCAACCTATATTTTCATGGTGTGTCAAACCTCCTGCAAGTAGTTTCTTACCACATGAAACACTATAATTTCCTTTAGTGCATGAAAATTCTCGGCTTTCCTTCGACTATCGACGCACAATACTCCTCGGCTTTCCCGCTATCATCTGCATACAAAATATTACTTCTCGTCTTTCCTTTTGCTATCTGCCGACATGAACACGCTCGACTTTACAATCTCCACGCAATAAAAGTTGCTTTCTTATGCATTCATATGCATAAATTTATTAATATGTATGTGTGTGCATATTTTTAAGTATGTATAGATATATTTGAGTATGTGTAGATATGTATTTAGGTATATATAGATATATTTGAGTATGTGTAGATATGTATTTAAGTATATATAGAAATATTTAAGTACGTATAGATATGTATTTAAGTATATATAGATATATTTGAGTATGTGTAGGTATATTTAAGTACGCGTAGATGCATTTTAAGGTATGTGTAGGTATATTTAAGTATAAGTAGGTACATATATGTCAGTATGTGCAGATTTACATTTAAGTATAAGTAGGTACATATATGTAAGTATGTGCAGATTTACATTTAAGCTTGAGTAGATGTATGAATCTATAAGTACGTATGCATAAGCATATCTATATGTACATATATGTATATGGACAGTGTATGTGCGTGCATGTGTGAATGTGAACTGAAATTACTTGAATTCAAAAATGGTTGGTGGAAATTGAATTGAAGGCAAATATAAAATCAAAATTGGTTCAACGTATCAAAATGTAATAATAATAGTATCACATATGTTCCAGCGGCTTTTTGGACGAGTATTTGGCCATATGCTGTCATCGTAACACGAGACACTGTCTTCTTTTTGTTACACTCAAACATGACTTCCCCTCGGGTGCACATGATTCTAATCCTTCTCCGTGGTTCCATGTCCATTAACATATTAACAGTGAATAGCTTATGCAATCTATATTCAATTTTTGTGTATTACAGTAAATTATGTGTATTGAGTTTCTATACAAAAACCACTGAACATTTTCCATCATGCGTCTTAAATGGAACATTTATATTCCAGTTTTATATTGAAAACCCAATTTATGCTATGCATTCTAAATTAAATCTTTATCGTATTATATATTTATTCTGTTATGTACTTAATATTGAGGATATACGTGTATTCTGCTATGTATTGTATAATGAATTCTAAACTTCACTGTGTAATTTTATATTAAACAGGTATATTACATTATGTAAACTACAAACATCAATACTGAAAAATATATTTCATACAATAAATTCAATGGCATTAGTATATTATTACTACTAAAAATGTATATCGTCTGTTTCGTTCTTTCATGCCAGTCTATTCCGTGCTGTTTTCAATGGGAGCAAGTAGGGAATCCGAAAAAATATATTTATTATTCCTCGCTAAATTCCATTGTTCTTAAAATTTGATGTCATCACAGAGCAAGGCAACACGAGCAAGTCATGAAATGAAGAGACCCATTTAATCGGTCTTCAAATTAAAATATTATTGAAAAACTATGGAATAGGAAGCAACTATTCAGGACCATTCGCTGCACGAAGAGTCCAGCTTAATTTTTTTAATTGTTTCCATTGTGTTTAGGTGTGTTTGTGTATTTTCCTGTGGGGTTTGTGGGTTTTGTTGTATTCCTTCTTCCTTTATATCCTTTTGCAGCACAAAGTAATCATCCATTTTAAAGGTTGAAATTACCGCTCGTGTTACACCAATTACTAGAACAGAGGAATCATGCACTCCAGCCTTGAATTATTAACTGTAATGACCGTAAATTGGATAAATACAATTTTTCTTACTCAAATCTTTACACAGACACACGCACAAACGGATTACTAACTTATTATTTTGTAAATACAACCAAATCCAACGAGCAATTTCATTGACAGGCACAACAGGAGCGAAAAATTTTTGATGACGAAAGAGTTTGGAGTTTATCACAGCATTCTGTAATTTTAATTGTCATTAATCCTCTTCAATCGACTGACGCACAATGAATTTTTTAAACAACTCAAAGACAATGTGACTCTATTATAAGAGAACTAATGCGGTGAAATCAAACACGCTATCAATTACAAGGAATTAAATTAAAGTAACTCAAAATACAAAAATATTATTATTTTAAAATATAAAAAACGAATAAAATTGCAAATGGAATTAATTAATTAAAACAAAATTAAGAAATGAGTATAAAAAAATAAACACATTGTATTAAATGATGGGAAATTAGTTAAAGGATAAAATTGAGTTACTTGATGTGAAATAAATTTTAAAAAATACGAGGTAAAAAACAAATAAGTAAATGGAATAAATTAGAAAAGTGATTTGACATCTCAAAAGAAAATTACTTTTTACGAATTGCAATATAATATCGAGGTTATGCACTAAAACATGAAAGCAAAGCCTACATACAAGCTAGCGCGAGTTGAGCACACGAGGTGCAATTATGTAATTTAATAAGAAATATATCGTAAGAGAGAACTTTGACATTATTTTAATATGAGGCAGCAGTGGTGATGGTGTGGTGGGTATGAAAGGGTTATTATGTTTTCAACCTCACACATTCATACATTGTGAATAAGTTATAGAGGGCTTTCAATAAATGACAGGGTGACATGGAAATGGAGTTGGATTCTAAGTAAAATATAAATCCACGTATTAGATTGATAGTCATGTGGGAGTTGGAGCGTTTAGGGTAATGCTCGTAATGATTCTGCATAACAAGACATTGAACATCCCACGTACATCACAGGAGAGGAATGACTGTCATCTTTCCCTACTTTGCACTATACATGTCCATATGCAATGTACATATGACCACGGACTCCATGTCCCGTTTTCCATCAGGCTAGCCCCACCAACTCTATACGAGTTCGTCTCTTGCATTGATATCATATCGTTAGTCAGGATAATAGATAATAAATGACAGATGTATGTGCGACGCTCAGGATTTATTTATTCCCAACCACACTATAACTTCGCTCTTGGAATTATCTTTCTAATCAGTTTATTGAGCCACATGTGCAATAAGAAAATTTATTTTGACAAAATTCTCGAGTATTTGGTGTGACAAAATTATTTCCAATTGAATTTACGATTAAAAATAGGTTCTTGATGAAAATTTACTTCAAACCGTAAATTTTAAATACAAATAAAATAAATATAAAATAAATATAAAATAAATAGCTCAAAAATTACTTTACAACATGAATTTTAAGACCCAAATTCAATTAAAAACATTACACGGTAGAAAGGCCAATTAAAAAGGACAATTTACAGAAAAAATACAATTTAACAATTCATTTTAAAATACAAATATGGAATACCAAAACCAATTAAAGGATGTATGTAAATAATTGTAACTCGTTGTTTTGAGTAAAAATAATGAATGTATTTTAATCTCAAAATAAATGAGGAAATGATGGTATGAATTACAAAGTGAAGTAAAATAAATTACAGTTTCTATTGTTGGAGGAGCTTCCTGAGGAAAAATGCACTTCCTTACATAAGTGGCTGACAATAACCTCAACGACAGCTCAGACGACCGGCCTGATGAAAAAACAGTTTAGACGAACCCCTAAAAATAAGCCTATTGTATGTACACAGACAGAGTAATAATAATTCGTAATGACAACAATCAACACTCGAAAACTCCAACTCACCTTTCCAACGTTCCCAGCCCGTGGAAATATTAAGAGAGACAACACCCTAGGAGGTGGGTTTATCGCCGTAATTATGGGACTAACGTTTCATACCTAAGCGGCGACCGTTTTGCTGGACTAAATGGAAAGGGGTTAAAAATAAAGCGGCTGCAGCAGAATCATGGCTCCGTCTCAACTTGACCCAAGTCTACGGACTTGAGGTGCGGAAAAGCTTCGGGATCTCTCTGTACTTGCTACAGTTGCCGTCTCCAAACTTTTGTTTCATGCTCACGGTATACAGTCTATCTACATATAATACAGGAGCCATAGTATTTATTTGATATTTATTTTCATCCCCTCATATTTATTTTATATTTGTTTTTATCCTTCCGCATGTATTTTGTATTCGTTTATATCCATGAACTTTTTATAGTATTTATTTCTATAATCCTCCATTATTTATTCTTTATATAGTAGATATATCTCCGACTGTTTATTAAGATACTAATAAAGGTAGTTCGTAATGGAAAGCAACAAAGTAATTTATTATTGAAATACTGTGGGATTTTTTGTGTGGTGCTGAATGATTATATAAATGGAATAAATTGTTAGAATTTGTTTGAATTTTGTGGAATCATGCTCCCAAATTAATAAATGAGTAAATATTCCTTGGGTCTTGGGTCTCAAATTGAGCCTCTGGATTGCTTTAAAAGCGTTGGCCGTTTGAATTATGCTTCAAAAATGTTAAGTAAAAAGATTCAGACTCATTAAATGTATCTCTCATACTGAATTTAGCTTCAGAAACACAGAATTTATTCCATAGTTACTAAATTAAGCTTAAGAAGCATTTATTGTGCTCCCAAAGAATGGAATTTTACCCCAAAACAACTAAGTGAAGCTTTAGAAACATTAAATTTACCTTCCAAATAAATAAATAACCTCATAACTACTAAATAAAGCTTGAAACAAGTTAAATCTACTATCAAATACTTTAAATAAAGCGGTAAAGAAGTTGAATTTGGATATAGAAGTATAAATGTAAGCTTTATCAGCTGGGTGAAGGCTGATTTAATACACATTAAAGAACACTGAAAAGCAGTGTTTATTGACAAAAATGATACTAATTTTATGTAGCTAATAAAATTGCATTTGGGACGAACACCAGACACAATAAGCTCGGTCATTCATCGAAACCTTCACTTCAGTAGCTTCAGTTTGTAACTTATCAGCATGCAATCGCAATTTTATGTAATTCAGAATTAACGAAGTTTAGCGTGACTAAGGTTTGGGATTATATAGCCTAATTTTACTACTGGTATTCATTGCTTTTTAGATACTTACACATTATGATAATAAATACGACATAATATCACTCATTTGTCAATGCTATTGACGTCTTTTTTCATATAAAATTTCCGTATGTAAGTCCACAGTCAGTAAATGGAAATCTAAAAAAAGAATATGAACTAATAATAACCAAAATTTGTGTATTTGTTCCGCATAGTAAATACTAGAGCTAAAAGGTATAATAACCTTTTTTTATGAATGAACGATGTAGTGTAATAGTGTGTCAACGTATTATTAGTTTGAACGGCATACTGTTTGAGTATATGAAAAGTTACTGTATTTCGTGTTCGAAAATATAGTAATACATTAGTATGTAGAATTGACTCGGCAAAGGACGAAAGTGACTTGAGCTACAGGGATTTCTCCCCGGACTGACTCATCAAAAATGCAAATGAGAGCGATTACAATGAAGAACATGGATAATCAATCACTGCATGGGTAAAGAATACACCTGTAATCTTACTCCCATTATGACTTATCTTATCACCCCGCTACACATTCACAATACCAGACTACATTGGAGGAACATGAGCAAGCATGCGAGCCGTACTACACACTGTGCAACACACAGAGATTCCCCATTTGAACAAATCATAATCAAGGAACAAACATTGTTTATTTATACTAGGATTATGTATATAAAATGTATATACAACCCACAATAATAATTATGTAGTATTATAATCATGATCAGTAGCTATGTGCTCAATACATATAGTCAGTTATTATTGTGTGGTCGTAATATAGGAATTTATGTACTGGACGTGTATTAATTCATTATTAAATTCCATATTTATTCTGTTGCTGTAGTAGTTGATGTTGATGCTCTCAGGAGCAAGAAACAAATTACTTTGGTCAAAAGCAATTTGCCGATGATTTGCCCACTGGAATCATAACAAGTATTAATTAATTTTTCGTTAAGGCCATGCTGCGAATCAACGATACTCCGTGCTGCCACTTGTATCTACACGTTTCTTTCGAGTTGAGTTTATAATGCAGCAGCTTCTACTTACACCCGTTTGCTATCCTACGATTTCTATTTAAATGACTTTTTTAATGTAATTTCTATTTAAAAAACGTTTTTAATAATTATAACAGCATTTTTTATATCAATTTCTATTTGAATAACATTTTTATCGCAGTTTCTATATATAAAGAACTTGTCATTTACTATTTAATTACATTAAATAGTTGCATTTATTATAACAACATTTTTTAATTTAATTTCTATATGAACAACTTTTTAATGCACTTGGTAGTTAAACAGAGCCTTTAAATATAATTTTCTATTCAACCATTGGTTATTTTAATGTAATCGTGTATTTAAACAAGGTTTTCTAATGCGATTTTAATTCAAGCATTGATTTTCTAATGCAGTTTCTACTACAACAAGATTTTTCTAATCAAACTCAAGTGTTTAAACATACTTCTGTATACAACTCTAGTTTAAACAAGCTTGTATAACTCAACTTTTGTTTAATCAGGCTACGAAAACTGCACTGTAAACTTGTACTGAACTTGTTAGTCATACTTGTATTCAAACAAGCGAAGCAAAATCGCGCAAAATGTATTTCATGTCCCTGCAAATGTATTGGCACTTGATTGCTTTCGTATTTGCTTTTATGGCTTGTTAAAGTACGAAAGTAATTATTATGTTATTTGCTCCCGTTGTTTGTTAATGCGTTATTTACTGTTGATACTGCTGCTCGATTTGTAATTATGTCTCGGCATTTATATATTGTAGACCAGTGGATTCTGTTTGCAATAAGATGGCCGCTTAATTATGTACGTGTATTATCTAGTACATATGCTTTTAAGACTACACTTGAGTTGGAATTGAAGTTGAGATCTAGCACAATATTTAATCTCCTCGTTTACAATAATTGTTCCATACATACGACGATATACGATTAGGCCTTCGCAGGAAGGAACATGACAGACGCTTATGTTTACTCATGTTCTTGCCTTGTCAACAGGGTATTTACTCTTTATTTGCTACAAATTTCAAAGTGTTTCTGGTTGCTGAAAGCAATTCTGCTGTTATTGAGGCCTTTTGTAGCCAATGGTAAGTGATCGCATATGTGTCGAAACACTAAAATGCAATTTAAATTTTCGCATATAAAGTGAGTGAAGATATGTGAGGAGTCCAAAGTGGAGATCAAGGGTAGCTGTGGAATAAAGATCGCAGAGTCGGTGATGAGGTGGAAAAGAGGGACGACGCGACTGCGGTTGCCATTTCCATTAGCACTGAGCTTACATTCTGCTGGAGGATTGGAAGTGAGCAGTTGAGATGCTGGATATTAGATATGCAACGGTGAATTAAGGGAATGGGATGAAGATCTGCTCTTTTGTGGTTCGTTTGGGTTACCAATGTTCGAGTTGGTCGTCAAGGTACCTCGATTCTATATTTCTCTCTCTCTCTCTTTTTCTCTGTCTCTCTCTCCTCTGAGGATCTCTCTATATTCTGTACATCTCTCTCTCTTCTATGTATTTCTCTCTCGTTGGCTCACTGTATCTCTCTGTCTCGTTATAGTTGAATAGAACTGCCTCAGAAGGATATTTGGGAATCATTGTGTAGCAATTTGTGTCTCAGCAGGGGAAAGTAAATAAGAGGGGAATGACTCGGAAAAACATTTCCATTAACTAATCAATAATCAATCCGCTTAATCAACACAATGCTCCACATTAGTCTGTTCTTTTTCTATCTCCACTCCAGGCTGGCTCCATGTCTCACACGAGAAAGAGGAAAAAAATGTGTTTAATCACACAAGGATATCACCACACAGAATTATGTATTATCAAATCCGCTCCACTTCCAGCTTTTATTTCCATCATTCCTTCTGCCCTCTTCACACACACATTAACACATCATATTTATGATTCAGACCTTCTCTTTTTCATTACTCTGTGGCTAAAAAGGTCTGCTGTAGAACAAGTCTCTTTATTTGTTTCTCTGTATACAGCAAGTAGCTTCTTCATTTCTGTACATTGTAGACCTTAACTTATACCCCATCGACAAGCTTCAATATTTACTTACATATACCGAATTTCATTTCTTTTTAAGTCTTTTCTCAGCTTCATGAACGTATGTCTAATATGCAATGACATGACAAACATATAGTTACTTGTTTGCAATGAACAATTTAATTTTCCAATTATTTTCCGACTACAAAGTGCAAATGTATTATAAAAGCTTATAAAATAACCGCTCCAGAAAATTGTGTGCGCACAGAAAATTCAATGTCCCCACCCAGCTCTCTTTTTGATTTGATGGTGGTAGAAGCTCCAAAGGATGAGCGTATAATCCTTCGTAGGCGTAAGGATTGACTTTGTGAGCGAGGAATTTAATGTGCAATATAATTGTGAGTCAGAGAGTCGTATTGGAGGTAACATTAGCCATGTCGGTACATCTGTGTAATAAGCTGGTATCATTGGTGAAGTTTCTTTATCTAAAATAGCTGTATTTTATATGTTTTTGTATCATTCTATATAAAGTGCTCTATGTATCGGTGTGTGAAATCTGGTGTAATAGTCTTTATAACTGTAAGCATATGCCTATCAGTAAATGAGATTATATTAGTTTATAATAGTGCATGAATTTAGTATGTGAGTATACGAATTGAGTATTGAGTACGTTAAAAAGTATGTAGAAGTATATTATAGATATGAAAGTACATGAACTAAGTATATTATAAGTATATAAGTACATGAATTTACTATGCCCGTGTACGAATTCCGTATGTAAACGTACGTAACTATATCAGCAAAGTATAATTGAGCGTCGGCAGCGGTTGGAGCAGGCTAAATGGCATTAGGAAAGGCAGAATAATAAGAGACCTCGGAATCTGCATGCGGAGAGAGGAGGGAGTTGATTTAATTAAAGCAGAATATTGCAATAAAAATAAACACTCGGGCCTTAATGCGTTCTACATTACCCTAATGAATACTGAGGATAGGAAAAAGTACCATGTTCAGCCCATGATAATTGACACACTT
The DNA here is from genome assembly GCA_034696945.1 of Lipothrix lubbocki. NCBI lineage: Eukaryota > Metazoa > Arthropoda > Collembola > Symphypleona > Sminthuridae > Lipothrix > Lipothrix lubbocki. Next base: position 154,916 of record JAQGAK010000022.1, on the reverse strand, counting down.
AAAATCTATCTGCTGAGGCCGACGACTACTCCAATCTTATTACTGCTAATGGAGTATTTATGGCAAGTGTTACATTACATGGCATGAATCCTCGTAATCTTCTTCATTCAACAGCTACTTTATTGTCAATTCCTCATCATAATATCCTTACAAAATGCTTTCATATTAGATACGATAATTCACACTTCTTGTTTCCTACGCGATATACACATCCCCATAAAAACACACTGTATATACATAAATACTATATATATAAGTATATATATCTCCATCAAACCACATACTATATACATCCCCATGTAAATACACGCTACATACGTACACAACATACATCTCCACAAGAGTGAACACTGTATACACACCAGCAACCTTCCCAATATAACACAAAGCATAAATATACTAACATAAAATATAGAAACTCATCCAAAATCCAGCTAACATTTACTTTTGGCATAAGTCCGCTCATTTTTATAGACACTCTTAATCCTACAAAAGCAACTTTCTGCTCATGGCGTCTATATTTATTCCCATTGCCACTCATATGTAAGAATTCCACCGCCGCCGCCGTGAGTTTTTATAGCTTGTATAGTATGTCCCACAATGTAATCTAACATCCACTAAAAATCTTATCCGCTGATAATTGTACAAGCTACATATGTAAAGGAGTAAAAGAACAGAGTAGAACAACAGGGAGGTATGGAAATTCCTACTGTGTGTATATATGTAACGACACCAGTATATTGTTTATTGCTCATGTTATTGTACTTCTTCAGTTTCTATATTAACACATCTACAGATGTAATACGCGGGCTATTACAAGCTAAAACTTGGGAATGCGTACTTAAATGCAAAAGTGTACATGCATTTGTTTTCCATGTCGTATGTGTTGTAAGTACACAATCGGGCCGTTACGATCCCATTACATGGATTTTTAAGGTTCAATTTTTTAGGGTGCAAATTGTAACATGACAAGAAATATTTAAAGCCCTTGTACTGGAATCAATTTCAATGGATTTTAACCATGTTTTACTTGTTTACATATGAATTATGACTCCGATGCTCCGCATTTCACTCGCAGGGCTCTTAATTGAACAAAAGGGAACAAAAAGGAGAACACACACGTGCAGCCAAGTCGTTCTACCGGAGTCAACAAGGCGCAGGTTGGTGGGAGAGCTGACGGAAGAGCGGAGAGATGCAGCCAACGAGGGCTCAGAGCCAAATGAAAAAAAAAATTTAGTCCAACAACAACAAAAGGAAAAATCATACTTAACGAAGAAATAAATTGAAAACAAAAGGAAAAGTTAAAATCACACTCAAATGAAAGGGGAAAATTGAAACCAACAGTAAAAAAGGGAAAATTAAAAAACAAAAGAAAAAATAATAAGCAAGCAATTAGAACCCAATGCAAGCAAATAGACCAAGAACATCATGCAAAAACAGCGGGGAAATTAACAAAAAAGCAAATGAGCTACACCAAATCACAAAAAATATGGCATCAAAATTTGTGAAGGGTGGACAACGGGTGGAACTGAAAAGCTGCATTGACCATAAATATCAAAAAATAATATTTGTTTTAAATTGGAAAACATGCTCAGGGACGGTTCACTACTCCATTTTTTGCAAACTTAGGGACGAACAGGCTGGGAATCGTGCAAACTTATAAGACCGAGCAGAAGACTACGGAAGAGCACGTTGGTATCTATTTGTACATCTGCATATGCATTTGTATTATCCACGGTCAAGAGGAAGACATCTCAGAGTGCAAAGATTTACGAGGGGTCTATTTTTGGTGAACTTGCGAACCCAAACGGATCTTTATACCTAGGGAACTCTGGGCCAATGCTTGCAATATGTGTGTGAGACCTGCGGATAGCGAATTGTGCTTAATGTTAATCTATTCAAAATTGTTTATCCTTATAAATTATATTAAATTTTATGGGATGTTAAGACAGAGAAAATTCTGTGTAATGCTAAACTATACAAAACCTCATGTAATGTTAAATTCTACGAGATTTATGCAATGCTAAACTATATTAAATTTCATGTAATGTTAAATTATACGAGATCCTATGTAATAGTAACGTATGTAAAACTTTCCGCAAATTACTGTAGTGCTAAACACTCCCGAGATCGATAAAAAATCCCGAAATTCCAGAATTGCATATGACACGACCAAAAATTATTATTAAAAAGCCTGTGACGGTATTAATGGGATCTTCCCAGATTTTCCTAATTCCCCCAAAACTAAAAAGTGGCCCAAAAATGAAAACAAAAGAGTAATGAAACTGTAATATTTCTCGTTCATCATAAAGGAAGGACAACACGGAAAAGGGGGAGTTGAATTCATTTAAGTTTGAATTTACGACCACGTTAATTACCCAAACATTTAGTGTTGTTTATCGCCAAGTGCCAGGGAGCTTGTGTTTTGCCTTTCGGCCTTATAGATTATACATTTATATATGTCTTCCCTGTTAATACCGACGGACTCCTATGTTTTCCCATGCTCATTCCGTATATTTCGAAACTTATTCCCTATATTTTGAAGCTTACTCTCTATATTTTGACGCTTCTCGCACCGAGCCAAGCTCATGTATTTTGTGTAGTAGCAGTGTCTCCAAGAGCCATTCGTACCTCTCAAATCTTAATTGTTCTACAAGGGACACTCAGTCATGCATGTATATGAGGCACTTAATACTTGGCTACTCTCCTCTTATGTGTCGCGACTCGGTCTTCATTTTCCTAAATTACTGTCCACTAATTCGATTTCCTCCCGTGCATTCCCTTATCATTACAAGTTTTCCTCACCATTTCGTTATTATTATTTCAACGAACACACACGATTCAAAAGCTTGTCATGTTCCTCAGTTATAGTTTACGTTTTTAGGCCTACCCTCTCATATGCAGAAATTATCCGAAATCCACCCCCAGCCCATTAAACTTTACAGGTACATCTGCCATAATTCCGTGTAGCAAAAACGCCGCAGCCTGGCTCTTAGTAACTTAGATTCCGGCCCATTGCATTTGTGTAATTCGTTTTCTTATGTGTAATTCCATTGCCTATATGTGTGATTCTATTGCTTGTGTGTAATTCCATATTGCCTGTGTAATTCTCTTTTGCTTAGATGTAATTCGTTAGTACTTTCCACATAGTATTTTCATTTCTCGCTCTCCGGAGTTCAACCCTTGAAGAGCCGTAAACAAGTACTCTGGCAGGACTCAATTGTAATGCTCGAAGGCGTCCACTTCACAGGGAGATCGTTTAAGCTTTTTTTGATTTTGAAAAATGTATGTATGTCATATATACAAGGTTTATGGATCATTGTTGACTCCGCCGGCTGTTTCTTCTTGGTCGCCGTTTTTCTTTATAACTCCTATGGGCTTTAACATGTGTTAGGCTTGTATAAATGTTTAGATTATGGGTTTCGGATTTCAGTTCTTGACTTGCATACGGAATTTAAGGTGGATTTTTATACCATTTGATATAGAATTGACGTTGCAATTACATACGAAATTAATGTTGGAATTACATACAAATTTACATAAGAAATATACACAGGCTTTATGCCAGTCCTGCATAGAGAATTTACAAAGGAATTAAATTCAGAATGTATGGTAGACTATAGCATAAGGCATCTCCATAGTGGCGGACTAATAATGGAAGGAAAAAATTACCCCAAAAACAGCCATAAAACTTAAAGACATGTACTCTGCTTGAGAGTTTACAAGCGGAACAAGAGAAAAACTTGTGTATCGCTTTGATTAAAACACTGAAAAATATTTACGATTAAATTACAGTCTATGATTACAGACTGTCATTACTACAGAACAACCATTATCTCTCCTATTGCTCTTGAATTCCACCAAAAATCTTGGATCGTATAAACTCTGTAGGAAAAACTCCTCTCTGGGCTCCGTCTGTATTAAATCTTATAGATACTAAAACTTTTTCTATATTAAATCCTATACTAAAAACTCTATTTAAATTAAATGCTATGCTAAAAACCATGTGTATATGAAACCTTATTATATAAAAACTACTCCTATACATTATCATATACATTCAAACCACTGTCTACATCAAATCCTGTGTTATTACAAACTATGTCTGTACAAAATCCTATATATAAAATCCAACGTTGTAAGCTCTTGTATAAATCATAGGAATTTTTTCTGTTCCTGTCAAAAACGCCGTGCATACTTCCTTTTCATATTTCTGTAGTGCTATGTATGCTATGTAACATTGTATGTACATGCAATGATGTAGCATATCCGTCCGTATTTACAATTTAAAAGCCGGTAGCTCCACAAGAATATATGCACGGCGTCCTGCTCAAGGCTGTAAAGAATATTCATGCTCCATAAAACGGCGGAACGGTGTGTATAAAATATTTTTTGTAAATATTGTATTTATTTAAACCGATAAATGCGATAAGGCTTTTATTGTTATTAAATGCGTAATTTCATTTATTGTTGTTCCTATTATGTCATCATTTTCCACCGCATTATCCACATTGTAATGCTCCTGACATGGATTTTCAACATGAACTTGACAAGTCCTCCTGCAGGCTCAGCTTTCCTGAATAAAGTGCAATTATTATTGCAATAAAAGACATGGAAATAAAAATTTCCTACACTGGATACGATTACACATGGAGTCATTTGAGGCGGTGAATTTTACGTTGTAATTTTATTCAGCTTCACATTATATATTGTAAATATTAATTTGCCTTCAAGATTACATTCGCACACATGACATCTTTTGCTTTTTAAATATTTCGCTTTGTATTTTTTAATGTAAATATTCCGCTCAGTATTTTTTGCCTTAATTCACAAACTTCTTCTTGTAATAAATCCACCGTTTAAGCATTGTAAACACTGTCATTAAACATTGTAAATATTGAAGCGGTAAAAATTGAATTCGCAAAATAATATAAAAATTGAAGGAATAAAACAAAATGAAATAAACAAAGAAATTGAAAAACAAAGAAATAAAATGAAAAACGAAGGAAGCAAAAAATAAAGTAAAAACAGAAAGAAATATAAGACTAGAAGGTGAATTAGCATTGTAAACATACACGATCCAAAGATGCGGGCCTCTCATCCCATGGTTTTTATAAAGGAAAAATAATGCTCGTCCTAATCAATCTCCCTTGCCTCAGAAAAGACATTCACTTCCGAATAAAATCTTCCGTGTTGTGTACAGTGAAACCCAATAAAAATAATTTGTAGGCCTGGAAGTCACAGATGTAAACAGAGGCAATAAATTAGACTACAAACAACAACAACAACAACAACAAGAGCGGAAATCAACGGAAGAATGCTGGATTAAAATGAAATTACAATGCACACTTGAATAATAAATCAGCGGCAAGGAGAACAAACAGAAAGGAAGAAAGACTCGCAAGTTCTGTCGCGCGGAAAATTCCCCGCATTTTAAGAAAAAGTTGGGGGAGAGCAGCGGCGGAGGAAAATCCTCCGACAATTCACTCCGACTACACAAGTTCTTATATATAATCTACTAAAATGGAACAAGTTTCCGAGTTCAACAAGACGAAAAATCAGCTGACAAAAGTTTACACATTGTATACTTGCTACTCACACAAGATATACGAGGATGAGGAAATTTTTCGTATGGCTTTCTATAGCAAATTCTCATACACATTGTATAAGATATTTCTATATAAAAATTCTATAGAAAACCTCGTATAAAATTCTATAGGATATCCTCATATAAAATTCTATAGTATACCTCATATAAAATTCTATAGGATACCTCATATAAAATTCTATAGGAAATTCGGGTACAAAACAGAAAAATCCTATAGATATTTCTATATATTAAATTTCCTCCTATAGGAAGTTAAGGGGAAAAGAGAAAAAGAGTGAAAAAAATTGCAACCATATATAAATGTTGAAAAGCCACAAGAAGAGCTATAGACCTGAAGGATAATGCCTACAGATTCCATAATAACTCGGTCTGTCTGAGATTTTCCCAAGAGGAATCCTATAGGAAAGTGCGAGAGAGAGAGAAAGGACACGCACTGGAGTAACTACCGGAAAAGCTACTGAGAAGTAGCAAAGGTACAATACATTTCTTCTCTGATTTGTTCGACGAGATACAAGACTTACAATGATTTTCAATAGGAATTGTTCAACAGACAAGAAGAAAGATCCTTTGGGACAGATTTTGCACATGATGCCTTTGTGCGAGGAATAGTGTCTTCTGTGTACCAAAACATTCTTGTCGGGCCAAATGTATCCTAAACTTTCCAGACTCCGCCGTCACTATTCTTGTTCCGTCGTTACATTTTACTACGCTCTACTAACTACTACATGACATACTCTTTCCTCTCTTTACTCCATTTTACCCATTCAATAGCATTTTCCTCCACATCGCTCTTCATTTTCCCTTTTATGCATTTCATTACATATGATCTCCCATGTATTTAGAGTTCCGTCCACTTCTTCTTGGATGTTATTATTTATTTTTATTTTGTTCACATTTTTCATTTTATTCTTAGCTATTGTATTATTCGTATTGTATTAACATTTTTTATTTTATTTTTGAATGTGATAATACTTTTATTTTGTTCATATTTTACATTTTTCCCTTGTTTTTATCTTGTTCATATTTTACATTTTCCCCTTGTTTTTATCTTGTTCATATTTTACATTTTATTCTTGTTTCTACTTTATTCATGTTTTTATTTAAATTCAATTATGTTCATTTCTTTTAATTCTTGAATTTGTATTTGATATCTTGGCATTATTAGCATTATTATTAAAAGCCACAAGATACTTCAAGAAACTGTCAAAGGAGTTTATTCTGCAGAGTAAAAGGTGGCTGTTTAAGTGTATGAAAAGGAGTAAACAGGAGGAAATGTGGAATAAACACGGGAATAACCATAATACATGGGTAAACACAGGACTACAAGAAGGAAAACACATAGGAACATCAAGGAAAACATATATAGGAATATAACAAGAAAACATACACGGAAGACATAAAATATACAAGAAAAACACAGATATTATGTATACAAAGAACATTATGCAACATACACGAACAACACACGGAATATACAAGAAAAACATAAGAATTCTACAAGACGCTTACAGTCCTAAACATAAGGAAATATAAGAAATTCTGCAAGTCGAATGTAGCCCTGCTACATACGAAAATGTTATACGAAAATGTTACATACGAAAATGTTACATTGGAAAACATAAGAATTGCACAAGAAGAATACCACCCTAAACATAAGAAAATATGGGAGTAAACAAGGATCGGAGTAAAAAGAAGAATAAGAAGAAGAAGGAAGACAAAGCAAGGCAAGTGTTTTGCTACAATACTGATACTATAGGAAATATGCAAAATAATGCGTGCAAGTTTAACAACAATAATAACAAGCCCAGGCGAAAAAAAAGATTTTTGGAGGATATGCATAACAAATGAGTGAGCTGGGATTGAGTTTCGCTAGGCCGGGCACGGACAACTGTTACATGTGTCCGTGTACACAGAGACGTGGGTGGGTCGCATGTATGAGGGTGCGGGGTTAATAGACAGGTAATTAATGGTTGAAGTGTGTGGGTAAAAGCGAAATCTTGTAGGGATTAGCATAATCCAATGGCTGATAGGACATGTTGTTGGACAAGCCCAAAGAACAAACTACGAACAAGCTGCCTGCTTGCAACTAAAGAACTTGAGACCAATATACTGGGGGAGCAGGGCCAATGAGGGTGTAGGATCCACCCAATTGGCTCCAAGTCAGCTCCAAATCGGGACAAAAGGGAGGGACCGTTCGAATCCATTCTCTAGAGTCGCGTTTGCGCTACCCTCTGTAACCCTTAGTTCTATTCTATACTCACACCTGAGCAGAGCTACACAACACACACACATCTCATGGCTTACTTTGGATACTCACCTGCTTACAACAACAATCAGGTAAGCCCAATCTCTCTTCTCTTCTCAGTTCTCCTATTTATACATAACACTCAAGAGTTACCCACATCATTATAAATATTCCACTTTACCACACTCCTTCCTCTCGCCAGCATCGCACTCGCATCGGCTCTCCTCCACAACCTCTTCCCAATAGTCCGTCAAGTGTATAAACCATCATCTCACCATCACTTCAACAACCATTGTTCGCACCGACTTCTTCTGGGAAAAACCGAGTTCGAGGGTTTGAGGAAAAAGCTCTCCGACAAGTTCCATGATATCAATCCAGTCAATTCTATAACCTCAAGTTTTCATTTCCTCAAGCCTCATCATCTATTTCACTCCAGAAGAGGTTGTTATATATTATCACTTCAGCGTTTGTAATTCACACAGTTTGTATCCCACTCCAGAGTTTTGCATTTCACTCCCAAAGTTTTGCATTTCGCTACAGAGAGTTGGCATTTTCCCTCCTGCCATCGTCAACACAGTTTCCAGCGCTAGCGAGAGAAAGAGAAAGAGAGATACAGTGTCTATAAAAAAATTACCGCTTCTCGGGTGTGAATTTTGTACAAGATTACTGTGCTTTCCGAGTTCGTGGATTTCTTTGGAACATAAACTTTCTTTGGAAAAATATATACAATTTTATATAAAATATTTTATAGCCTTTGAATTTGCGATTTTTACCGAAATTAAATCTACAACATATATAACTATATCCCATCGAGGGAAATAATAAACGTCAACAACGCATAGACCAGAATTTTTAATAAAAATTAAATTTACTATTCTACAATATAAATCTCTGAAATAATAACTACTTTAGAATAAACACAGTTTTTACTCATCACAAATTATTATCAATCAGTACAATTGTAAAGAATTTATTGTCCATTCTGGAGTAAGAAAAAATATATTCTGAGCAAGTCCGTATGATTGTTAAAGCTTCTGACAGCCGGAAAGAAAAATAGGAGGAAACAAAGTTGAAAAATTCCAGTCCAGCTGAAAGCTCTTGAATGTTGAGCTCCACAGCAAGAAGTTCCGGGCTCTGTCATTAACTGAGAAACCAATGTGCGTGTGAACTCCGCTGCAAAAGCAATTTTCCGCATGTGAGCGCCTTCAAAACTGTGTAGCTATTAATATACATATATGACAGCTATTGTATAGACGGTATCAAAAATATCCCGATAAATCCGAGACTATTGCGATAACACTTGAGTGGCAAAGTGTGAACATGTGCGCTGCCCTGTATATGAAGGAAAGCGTCTACGATTTGGCCAAAGTGGATGGACTACGAAATCTTGGTGCACAACAAATTAGGGTGAATACTCAATTGCTGGTGTTGTAGTGAACTCTCACGTTCTGCTGCTGTCAAGTGTGCCCTTGATTGTATTTATTATTGTTATTATTAGACTTTTGTTTCAATAGTATTCCCACCTCCCTCTCATGATTTCATGATTTTGTAATCATCTTTTCGTTTTTAATTCCTCAGCAATATTAATTTCCCGAGCTTACATTTACAATCTAAATTATAGTTTAAATTTAAATATAAATTTACCTTAAAATCTAAATCACAATTTAAATTAAATTTATTTGGAATTTGTAAGCAAAAAAATACGTCCATTTTGAGCGTAAATTTGTATTTGTCAAAGCTTGAATCATCGCTTGAAAATTTATATGATTGTGAATTTTTAATTGTCATTTGCTGTCGTTGAAACAAAATTAGTTTTGTTGTGCATTTGTTATTTATTAATTAAAAAATAATTAGAGAGTTGTCAATTGCTATTTTTGACAGCAATAAATTATTAGAGCGTCGACCGCGTTAATTAGAAATCCGTTAATTAGAACATCGTTGATGATAGCCCCACTAATTTGAACGCCATCAATTAGACATTCGTAATTACAACGCCTCAAATTAAAGCTTTGACAAATAAAGCTTATTGGTCAATTATCATAAATTTAGAAAGACAAGCGTACCCGAAGATCCGTAAACGAATCCCAAATCCACCGGTTGACAATCCCTTAATCCACGTGCATTTGCCTTTGAAACCTCTCTATTGACATTCTTGTTGTCGTTGTTGTTGTTGTTGCGAAAATTCCTGTCGTTGTTGTTATTATTTATCAGTAGCGATCTGTCCTTACATCCAGATTTTTATAGACAAATGTAAGTACGACCATAATAGTATATTTGTAGCTTTTTGTGTTACACTAGTTTCTAGTAATACCGTCAAATTTTATTACTATAGCTTTATCGTCAAGTAGTTCACCTTTTCTGTTATTCCCTCTTATCGCGTGCTCTTTTTATTTAGATTTTGTTGTTGTTGTTGATGTTATTGTAGCTGTCGTTACCAAATGATGATGATTCCTTTATGATTTCCATCTTTCAATAACCATTCCATTTACCGATCTTTTTATTATATGATTTGGTGATTTCAATTTTCATGATGGTTTGATGTAGATATTTTGTGATAAATTATTCATGATCTTGATGGTTTCATGATGATTTGCTCCTTATTTTAATTTTTATAAGATAATTGCTCCATAATTCGGATCTTTGCCTGTTGATTTACAATTTTTATAATGCAAAATATATTTCAATAATGATTTAAATCTCTCAGTAATGATTTTCATTTTTTAATAAATAATTTCATTATTTTAAAATTATTTATTACCTTGATTTTCATCTTAAAATATCAATTTCCTATTAATAAATCAATTATTTTTGTAATGGAGTACCCCCCGAAAAATTATCAAGAGCGATTATATTTGTTTATATTTATTGATCAGTCTGTTGTAAACAAATTATAATAAATGTTTACTAAAAATGTGTATTTTATTTGTTTGCAGTTGTTGGGATCGCCGAGCTCATCATCAGGCGCAATGAGTGGCTCAACCTCTCCAAACGGCGTGACCACCTCACCCGGCACATCTTGCTGTGAAGGTGGTCGCCCGCTCGTCACTGACCCCGTCACAGGTCAATCAGTGTGTTCATGTCAGTATGATCCTGCCCGGCTTACGCTATCGTCTTACCCACGACTCACAGCCTATCCTCCGGCCCCATATGCCCCCCCTACGGAGCAGAATCCGTATCCCACCCTGGAGTCGTCTGCATTCTACTCCCCATTGGTAAGTCACAAGTTATTTGTCAATTTCATTGTTTACTTTGTATAATTAGGGTGGACAATGTTTGTGTCGATGTTGTGGATATTGTGTAGACACTCCAACGTACCTACGCCTGCTATGTAATACTTCAGTTGAGTATGTACAGCAATTACTGAACCTTGTGTACATTCCTTATGTATGTACTTACCATGTTACTTTATATGTTTAGGAATGTAATTTTCATTTTAGTGTACTATCCAAACATGTTATTTCATGTATTCAGTCCAACCATTAAGTATATGTAAGTCCACGTGTTTAGTTCAATGTTAAAATATGTAAGTTCTAGCTACTGACTCTAGATGTTTAAATATGCACACGCACAGAAAAATGAGCTGCTATGATAACCCACGAACCTTGTACATATTGATTCCACGAAGGTGTATATGAGTATATAAAGAAAAATACACGTATAAAACCTATATTAGTTTTTTCTTAAAGGATAAGTATGTGCAGGGAATTATGTGTCTAAATCGTGGGTCCTTAAGAGGAAAAGGAAACTAAGCCAGGGTTGTCTGTGTAAAAGCATTAGACTCCAGGCGCTTGGCATCTCAGATCATATTTCTGAGCAAAGTTGAACTACTAGACCCATTGTAAATCATCGAAATGATCCCAGCCTCCTGCCCATTCAAGTGCATATATGCTATTTGTGACGCTCAGTTTGGAGCACATGCCTGAATACCCAATATCGCATTTCAGTCTTGACAGTCGCAGAGAAACTAATTGTTCACATAGGAAATGCAATTAATCACAATTATTTCTACTACCACCACAACAGTGACGGAGGAAAAGTGTTATATTTTCATACTACTATATCCTACATATATACTATTTTTTTTATTTTGTCAACAAGCCTTTTTTGTTTTTGGAGAGCGTAGGCGAAGTTTTCGGTCGCTCACAAACAATTAGAAAATACTTACAAATACTAATATTATGCACTAATTGAAAGTTCTTGAATTTTAAATATCCATACGAAAACTTTTTTGTATTTACCGAGTTTTTTTTATGTATGTCAAAGCTTTTTTAATATATAGAGAGAGGCTTTTTTATAAGCACGAAGAGTATATTTTTAAGCTAAAACGTCAAGTCTAGACACTCCATAGAGTAGGTAAAAAAGGAAAAGAGAAATACTATTTATGGTCGAGTGTCTGGAGAATAATGGAAACATTATAAATGAATGACTGCTATGCAGCAGTCTTTCAGGAATTAAGTCCACAAGTTCTAATTCTAGGTACGTCATTTTGACTCCACACATATTTAGCCTGGTGAAAACAAGGAGTGAAATATATGATCACGCTAAAATGCCCGAGTAATAAATTTCACAAATGCACGTTATCCTATGTATTTGATTAAATAAAATGGTAGGTTTTAGACCCTAATGATTAGTAGCTACCTGTAGTTTACTATGTTGCTCCTATTAACGAGAGCAAAGTGAGCAGGGGGAATTGACTGTCTAAAGGCTTTCAAATGGCTCAAATAACTCTTGGGTGGAAAAGAATGTCAAGTGGCTGTCTGGGCTTGTTAGCACAGCATGCGTAAATATATAGTTTACATATACACATATATACCTTCATAGTAACTATATTTCATAGATTATATCGTTAGAGCGTTGTTAGGTTTATGCACGACATTAGTGTCATTAGTAAATTGTATGTCCAACTTTGTCTTCAGTATTTGTTGAAAAAATGTATATACTAATATGTACATGCATGCCATAATACGTATGTAGTAATGTTATCAAATGCTCAGCAATGAAAAGTACATATATTTACTAACGTTAAAATATACATGCTCAATGATTCAGAAAAAATGGTATCCGTTGAAAAAAAGCTAAAAGGAAATATTGCCATCAACAACAACAAGCCGGGCAATCAAGCGTGAAGGAGCCAGAGTGTGATTTAGGGAAAAAGGTTAGATTGAGCATGTCGCCAACATTTCGTCAAATTTTTAAGGATGTAATTGAGGATAGGAGATAAAACTATGAGATAATAAGGAAGGAAACAATGTATCTTTGGATAAGTAAGCATAAGTAGCTACACTTAAACTCATAAGTATCAACCTTACAATCTACACTCAAAGGAGTAGCTACATACACTAAAAGTAGTCACTGAGCGTTATGTATCTACATTCGAAATTACGTATCTACTTTTAAAAATATGTATCTGCATTTGAAAGAATCCACTTTGGAAATTATAAACCTTCTCCACGATCATTTGAAAGCCTTGTTGGTATTAGTGACAGAAAGGTAACCTGCTAAGCAACGGTTTATTCTCATACCTACCATGAAACATTATTGTTTTGCGTGTGCTCACGGTATGCCTACCTCTCCATCTCCCCGGTGCAGAAGTTAACGTCCACTCACTACTTACATAGGCACATACATAAGGTCCGATCTAGTATCTGATTACATGTAACGTACATACAAACAGCAGTTGTCAGACACTTAAGCGTGGAGGTGTATGTAGGGCCTTGTAAACAATGTGTAAAAGGTGGATGCTTACATTTCGCAGTGTACATAAACGTTATGTACTTTGCTTAAGTAGTCGAGGAAGGAAATGAGAACACATGTATACATACAATTATTACATATAAAAATACTCGTATATAAATCCATATATTCAGACACACACATATAAGAATTTAAATATAAGGACAGTTATGTAAAAATCAAGGTATAAAAATATATAATAATGCTTGTGTAATAATGTGATTGCGTATATAAAAATTTACGTATAAGAACGTACATAAGAATGCAAAATTGAAGCTCGAAGTGCGAGAGATAGGCTGCACTTACATGCATTAAGTCAGGTAACATTGACTGAGTGCTGTGCATGTGGAAGTATCTACATATGTTCACTTAATATTGTGTGTGTTTAAGTATCTATGTTTTAGTAAATTTGAGTACGTTGGTGTATGTTTAAGTATGTTAGTGTGTGTTTAAGGATGTTAACAGGGAATACTGTAAGTAAATATGTAAACTAGTGACGCGGTGTATGTACGTTGGAGGTTGTAGTTGACTGGAGTAAACAAGTGGTGTACATTGTAGGAGATATGATGTGATGGGATGTTACTCGTGAATGGGATCTGTATGCCTGATAATGGATGTGTTTGTTAGGGTGGGGCGTACGCTGGCCTGAAAGAAGGGAGCGGAACTGGCGACGTGTCATGCTGGCCGAACCCTGGGACGCTTCAGTCCGGCTACTATCCATATGACCCGACCTTCGCCGCAGCATACGGGTAAAAAAATCCTGCTCATCGCTACCCCCAACTGGTCACATGAAATTTCATGATCCCACACACTGGTTTTCCCAAATTAGATTAAGGAACCACTGCCACTGCTCGCTGACTTTGCTGATTTATTATGACATCGTCTCGACCTCCCTTTCTCTCTCTCTCCCTCTTGTAGCTTCTCTCTCTCCATCTCTCTCTCTTGTAAAGGCTCTCTCTAGTAGATACTCTCTCTTTTAGATCCTCTGTTTTAGATCCTCTCTCTCTCTCTCTTCCATATAACTCTTGCTTCTTCCGATTGAACTCTCCACTTCTGTATCATCGTCTATTCCTATCGCACTTATATATAATCATTTGCCTTTAACTGTGGGCAATGATTAGAAACGTCCGACTATTAACTCAGTCGTATATTCGTCTAGTCTCCAACGTTGGTCTCGTGTATGTTGGATTCTTGAAATTTCTCCACAAAGGTTACAACTCATGAATTTTTAATCGAATTATCCACTGCAGTTCCCCAAACAGTATGGGATCGGTTTATATTCTTGTTAATCTAGGATTGTATTTCATATCAAGCTCAAATTTTACCTTGAGATTGTAAATTTATACCCATCAGCATCTCTTTTTTACCTGGTCGTTCATCTTAGCTCCTCTCTTGCGGAGGCCAGGGATTGTTTAGGAATTGTTTTCTTACAGCTAGGAATTATTTGTAAGAGGACAGGAATAATTTTTGAGAGGCCAGAAATTAATTCAGACAGGGAAGAATTACTGTTGTGAGGAACTAAAATCAATTTTATGAGAAGCTGTAATCACTTACGAAAGCAAGAATTATCATGTGAGAAAGTACAACAATTGTTGAAGAAGGACTAGGAATATTGTTAAAAAAGGTACAGGAATTGTTGAAGAAGATACAGGAACCGTTTGAAGAAGCAGTAGGAATTGTCTGATAAAGCCCATGAATGATTGGACATACGAACTTATTGATAAGGAGCTTGATGAGAAACTGTAGGAATGGTGAGAGGCATGGAAATATTATTAGAAAAGAGCGACACTCGGCCACTTCAGCACTCATCAGACCAGTCAGGTCATATTTAATTCAGGTTACTGCTCATAGCGATGACCAGATATAGAAGTATAAATAGCTTTGCATTTGTAACGTAACGGATCTTTGCGGTTAAAGTATGTTACAAGTCTGCTTAAAAAGTATGTAAACGAGTCACAATTAAGTATGTAAACCAGTATCTTTAATGCAGACGAGTCCCAGTGTCATAGCTTTAAAGCTCATCTACAGCAGTTTCAGAGCAGCTCAGCACCACGATGAACGTGTTTTAAAGTTTATTTTTAACCGTTTATCCGTTTTAACTTTTACGTCAACGACGATCAAATTCAGACCTGTTTGGCAGCATATGGATCATATAAACCTGAGTTTCGTCGTCCAAATGGTTAATGCCGCTTAATTTACCCAAGTTTTATCATCTCCACTGAACTACAAAACAATGCAAACATTTAATTTGCATTGTTTTGACTCAGGTTATGTATGACTAGTTGCTTTGATTTATATCCTGATTGTTCAGCTAGCTTCCTTACTGTTGTTGTTATTGTCTTGCCAACAGCACACCACACAGAACAAGTCTTTGCAAATTATGTAATTTCCAGAGAGTCCATTTTACTGCACGTGGTTTCTTGTGCCTTCCATAAAATTCTTTTAACTGACGCACTATGTTTTAATAGCATTTTTGTTATAATAGCATTATAACATTTCGTTTTAGCACTAAACATTGTACACTTAAACATTACCATTCAGCATTGCGATTTAACATTGTAGTCTGACAGCGTTTCATTTGGTTATATGTTAACAGCATGACGATTTTTCCTTGCATTGTAGGAGTATAACGTTATAACCAAACATTTCAGCAGTATTACTTTTTGCAGAGTTATGATTCCGTTTCAACAGACTGCTTTATTCATTAGATTGCAGGAAAATTCATTACATTTTAACAGAATTCATCAGCTGAGGCCATTTATCTTATTATCGCTGAAGCGTTATAAGTGGATGAGATTAATTATGTTTCATCTTTATTATTACCACTATTTTAACCTTTCCCATATGGAAAAGATGGATGTTCCTGTGGTTGTTCCTTTGTGGTTTTTTCACATCACAAAGCTTCTCCTATACGTGTGTACGCACAAAGGAATACATAAGAAGCATTCACATAAACTCCCAACACCAAAGTCGCGTTCACTTATATAGCAGGTACATACAAGTACACTTATATGATTGTGTTCACTTATACGATTGTATGTTCACTCATTTCATTGTATGTTGTTAACTTTTGAATGTTAACTTATACAATGTGTGTTCACATATATGTAGTACAGTCTCAGTTTCGTTGGGAGATTTCGATGGCGATAAGGATAGTTCAGGAAAGTAACCATGACAAATGAGAAAATTAAAGGATAGGAGTCAGTCACTGACTTGGTTGTGTTACGAGACCAACTGTATACACAAGATGTGCACGTACGAATTTTGTAGGAGGTTCTCGCAGGATCTCTTGCATGGAGGTATTATATTGACGAAAAGCAAGAGAGAGAGAGAGAGAGACAAAGGAACAAGATAATCGAAGAAAAAAGGCGATGAAGAAAATGGCACATCTCTCTCTCTCTCTCCGGCACTCTGCTAGCCCGAGATACATTATGGTTATAAAGAGCGTAGGCGACGGCCATAAAATTGAGAGATGTATGTGTGACTCGGAAATGCCCGGGTAAACCAGCGGAAGCCAACTTAGAGGAAATGCATTAAGGGGAGAGATTTTAAGTGGGGTCACAGCAGGGAGGAAATCAAACGACATAAAGGGTTACCACCACCATCTCTTTTACTCTTCATGAAAAGGAGATTTTGACACCCGCTAAGAATACCGAGACCAACCCTACTACTTAAATACATATATAGATGCTTCTTATACATCTTGTTTCCTTCTTTTACATGCTTCTCAATAGTTCTCTAGTTCTCTTATGGGATATTCTTCCTTTAGCTTTCTTACGGGATGCTCTGTCTTTATTTTTCTTACGGGATGCTCTATCTTTTAATTTTTTTAGGGGATGCTCCCTTTGATTTCTTATGGGAATTTCAAGATTATGGACAATTCCAAGATAGTTCGACAATTTTTAGTTCGTTCAACAATTCTAAGCTTTGTTAAAAAACATTCCAAGATTACTCCTGGAATTGCACAGGAATCCTTCCTGTCGCCTTGAACTAGACAATTTTAAGATTGGTGAAGTGTTGTTGGCGGTTAGAACAGGAGAAATAAGATATGATACTTTCCAGCGAGAATTTTTTGTGCCCCGGCAAAAACACTACTAGCAGTATAGTTCTTGGAAGAGCCTTTTAATTGTCCCAGCTCCGTCTTGTTGAATATGTGTTTCTGTTTATTGCTATTCTATGAAGCTACAGTCATGACCTATCGCTCTTCCTCTTGGTGTACGAGGAGGGAGGGTGATAGAGGTAAAGTCAGCAGTGCGCGACACGCTTTCAGTTATATGATATAAACCTCATAAGTGAATAATAAGCTTAGACACTATGTATATTCCCACTATATCAAGGGTTCGCATTCAGACCGATGCCGCTAACAATGTGCAAAATTGGTCGATCTTAATCTAATTCCTCGTGAAGCAGGTTTTTTGATTTAGTTTAATAATTTAATTTTTTAAATTAGCTGCTAACTTTACTCGTATACATATGATTTATGATACTCACATTTAATTCCGCATTTCTTCTTTTTTATTTCAATTTCCTATTCCACGGTTTTAGTGTGTAGGAATTTAATTTGCGAAATGCATAATTCAAGTTTTTTTTACATGAATTGAATTAACTTCACAGTTTGCAAGTTAATTTTTTAGAGTCTTGATTTAAGTCCGTTCTTGTGGTTTTTTGTAAAGCTGCTACTAGTGTTTTCGTTTAATGTATGATATGTGTTATGGATTTTATGGATATTAACTCTGGTTTGACTTGCAATTTAATTCTGATTCGATTCGTAATTTAACTCGTTCAGTTCCTGGTCGATGGATTGCTTAAATGGGATTAAACTTGATTTATTCTTCATTACACTCTATTTTTTTTGCGTTCGATTCATTATTTCATTAATTTTATTGTTTTTGTTCATTTCGTTCAATGTAAATCTGTTGAAACAGGATTATGCTTAAGTTTTTAATTCTCTTAATTCCTGTTCGATCTAGTTCGATGCATGACTTAAATCGGTCGATTCATATATGAATCGTGACTTAAATGAGCTGACTTGATTGATTTGTTATTTAAACTTGATTGATGCATTAGTTAAATTCATCGATTACAACGGAACTTGGGTCGATGTAGAGCTTTAATCGGTTAAAGCAACTAACTAGTAGTTTCAAAACATTAGGTTAATTTTCAAGTACGTTGTAAGAAATTTAATCTTCCATTAGTCAGCTTGAGTATTTGATCAGTTGGTGGCATGTCGTGGAAATGTAAGTACTAGAGTTTTGATGGAGCGAGAGTAAAAGAGACTTCCGACGGAACACAATTACTAAAACGATAGGCTTGTGTGCATATGAAGGCCGCAATGTTTTCCACCACAATATTAAATGTAATGTATACACTGCCTATTTGAAATCTGGACTAATCGCTTATACTGCTGCTATATAGTCCACCTGCTGGAAAGCGTTTTAAAGCGGAATATTATTACGTACTTACAAGTATACAACAAGCCTTTCCCCTTGAATTTGATCGTGCGGTGGAACATTGAAAAGCTGTGAGCTATAAGCTTGAAACAAGCTGCCTTTTGCACTTCGTCCTCATTCCGTCAATCCCCCAAAGGATAATTATAGGTTATCCCAGAGAAAGGATAGTTATTATGTGGAAATTATTTCATGTGGTCAGTATCGATGCGCAATTAACTTATCACCGAATGATGTGATAATGACTGTAGAAATGAGCAATTTAATAATATATAATGAAGGATTTTTTGATCGAATCAAGTTTGCTAACCTATAATCAAAAATATTCCTTGCTTATTCGGTCTTATGTCTGATTTTTTATTCTGCTGCATATTACACGTGTATTTATTTATGTGCCTTATATTTACGTCCTCTATATTTATATACGGCCTTTTATACCATACAGGTACGGGGGTGGGTATGACTTGGCTGCACGTCGAAAAAACGCGACACGTGAGTCCACTGCCACTCTGAAAGCATGGTTGAATGAGCACAAAAAGAATCCCTACCCTACCAAAGGTGAAAAAATTATGTTGGCAATCATCACCAAAATGACTTTGACCCAAGTGTCCACATGGTTCGCAAATGCCAGGAGAAGACTCAAGAAAGAAAATAAAATGACTTGGGAACCAAAGAATAAGACAGATGATGATGACGATGACATCAAGGATGATGACGGTAAGAAACCTTTTCCTTCGTCCCTTCGTTCGCCTTCCATATTACAACATAGGCTTCTATATAAAAACGTTGGTTTCTATTTTACAGCGTAAGCTCCAATACTAACGAGCTATCTTCTATGTTTCAACATTATCTTCAATGTTAAAGCATAGGATCGTGGATGGTATATTTAAGGTTATTTTCGTAAAACATTGCCGTATATGATAAAGGGTAGTCTTTTGTATTAAATACAAGAGATTCTATAGCTGATTATAGTCTTTCTTCAAAACCAGATCACGAAAATACAAAATAAATCATCCATTAGTACCTATATTTAGTACATGATCTTTCAACTCAGCTGCTGTACAATATTTGCATATGAACAAGGTTACTTCAAATGTGAAAGCAAGGCTACACGGTTGACTTTGAAGAAACAGCCCACAGAGCTACAATGCACTTCCAGACTAAAACTGTAGATTGTATAAGCTATAGCAACGTAACATGATATATGATTGTGTAGTAGTCATCTGTGGTTTAGCTTAGCGTACGTGGGTACATAGGCAGCATGGACATAAATACTAGGCTGTCTATTTATGAGCTCATAAAACTCTTTCTGACTGTCCACCGTTGTACGCACAATATATCTTCCCTGCGGTAGTGCCTCGACGTGTGTGTTTTTATTTTTCTACGAAACGCCTAACAACACATGCAATTGTACACAGTGTAGGCAGTACATGAGAAGTACATACATACGAAAAGTGAAGTTAAAGTAAAGTCAACTTTTGAGACAATATTTTGACTTCTGAAGTGTATGTATATAAACTATGTGTATACTTCAGTAAGTTATATAGTACAATGTATTATAATGTACTGTGGAAAGCAGTGTAAGATGCCACCATAAAACAAATACATATACTAACAGACTGATTATTACTCCAAGGGCTGCTCCTTGACAAGTAAATCAGAACTGCAGGGTTCTTAAACAGACTGCGCCGAAATGATAATAATGCAAATAATGTAAGTTGAGTGCTGTTGTGTACGTATGATGTATTGCTTATAATAGAGTGAGAGAGAGAGAGAGAGAGGAATAGTTTTGGGGATGAAAACTAATATACAAGGGTTGTAAGTAGCCTATGTATATGTGTTCCTGCCTTAGAGATTCGGATATTCCCCGACACTATAGACTTATAAGCTCGCAGTTAATGTAAAAGTTGAGAAACGGCGTTTGCATTAGGCAGGGTGAGTAATGCTGAGGATAAAGGGTAAGGGTTAGACACACAGAGGATTAGGGGATCCCCTTGGAACATACTTCATCAAGGATTACTTTCATCCAACGTCTCTCTTTTTACTGCCACTCAACCATTTACAATCAAAATCTCATCGTGCCTTCCACACTAGAACGCGCGCTCGGGATACACAAGTCTGGATTTATATTCATATACTATGTGTAATATTACTTACAGTAATGCATTTAATATAGTCGTAATAGACACATAGTACATATTTTTGTGCTTAAGAAGACGAACAAGTTTCAGGGTCCATGTGTTATGTCCGGCTGCATGTGTTTTAACATACAAAAGTATGTTCAAATGCAAAAGAACACATAAAAATATACGAGAAATACGTGGAAGGCGTGGACGGGCATTTTATATGTAAAGTAACACACGAATTTACGCACGAAAATGCACATGAAAAAGTACGTAGGAAAATGCATTTAGAAAACTAGACATGAAAGCTATGAACACATGAGATGATGATCGTCTAGTTTTATGCAATGCATGCGTTCAAAATGTTATGCATTGAATGTGTTCAAATGTTGCACATTGTATGCGTTCAAATGGAAATGCTCTAAAATAGATCCTTAAAATTCAGAATCATTTTCACGAGTCCACACGCACACACAGCCGAATGCCTACATAATCCGGCTTTAATAAAAAAGTGACACGTAATTGCTATGACTTTTTAAACCCGGATCAGATACATGGGGGATGGATTTTTATATTCCAGAGCCCGACATAGAGAGTGGAGCTTAAACACTGAACTTCCTTGCTTCCTTGTATACTTACAACTCCCCACACACACACACACACTCCCTGCTCCACACATCCGTGGCTGTATCATGTTCCTTCCTCACAATCAAATCAATTGAGTAGAAAATACGAAAATTACAATCGAATTTGTTCCTCGGTGTTATGACTTGTTTTCTCGCTATGGCTTCCTCCCTGGAAGTTAATCAGGATGAATGTGGGGACAAGGGAGGACAATGCATGTAGAAATACTAAGGGCATGCGACTTTACATGATCAAGGATTTGTGGATCTTTCCATTCGTTTTGCTTGTTGCAATTTAGCCTCGGATTATTTGAATTGTGGAATGTTTATGCAATTTTTGTATTTAACTCAGTGCCCACAACCGTTTGTACTCTAGGAGATTGCATTATTGTGTTAAATCCAATTTTTCTACTGTTTAGATGCAGTTTTCAATGTTTACGATTTTCACTGTTCAAGACCATTTTTGTATTTTTCGAGATGCTTTTCCATATTCTGCAAGACAGTTTAATACCGCAGTTCCAAAGCGTAGCAACTTATTGGCTAATGGAAGCGTCAGAATAGATTAAAAATGGGAGAGTGATGTATGCAAGGAATTTATCCACAAATGGGCGAGTTATGCATGAGCAAATCTGAGATGTTGCTTTTGCATGCTAATGGATGTCTGGCGGAATAGTAGTCGACAGTTTATAACAGAGGCCTGGATGGGATTGTTAAGCATAGCATTGATATGCTGATGATGTTTTTGGACAGGAAACTCCTACTTTTGTGTTAGATCAGGGTTTACAAAGCATTCTGCTAATAATTCACGAAATATATTATGAGGTACTATAAAGGAAGAAATAATAAAATCTTATAGAATATCTTATGGGATAAAAAGTGTATACCCCCTCGCACACAGGAGTTTCGAGGTACTAATAGCACACTACAAGAGCTTCGAGGTACAAATATTTGCAGACGGACATGGAGCAGGCGGGGAGGAAAGGAGAACGTTATGACCATATTATTCCAAAGTGGCAGAGCTTTCTTCATTTAACATGGATATGTTTCGTAACATGACAGTGAAGAGGCGGTTGCAGTGTTCCTCTGGGTTTGGCCTGCTGAAGGTCCCCACTCTGTAATTATTCAGATATTTCCGTCCACGTCAAAAGTATACGCTTTAAAACTAATAAGTACATTATAAATGAGGTCAAATCTGAGGCTGTACTACATAAATATACGAGTATAATTAAGCCCTGTGTACGCACATTTACAACAACACATTTAAACTACACGTTTACAACAACATATTTACAACGAGGTATGTATTTTCATTGAGACTTTACGGTGCTCTACAGACAAAGTTTGTAACAAAATTCGAAGCAGAAAAGACATTTAAAGTTATACATAGGTAGTCATTTAGTTACAGAATATATAATAGCGCGGATATACGTGGAATTATTTTATAATACGGGGGCATACATATGTCTAAGGTATACTTAAAGGTATACTTACTGGGAAAGTATAAGGATATGGCAAAATGTATGTGTAGGAAAAGTAATTAAGGCTATGTGGAAGAAACTGGTTAAATGGAAAATGACTGATAGGAATTATTTGCTTGACTTCCTTTCAGATGACGACTCATCACATGGTCCATCATCATCCCCTGGATTAACGAATAATAATTCGATAGGGGTAAAAAACGACCCTTCAAGTGACCTCAAGTCAGACTGTGCAGCCACGTCGAACAAACCAAAGATATGGTCGCTGGCTGACACGGCGGCATGCAAGACCCCGCCACCCCAACCACATCCTCATGCTCTCAGCCATGGTCCCCATGGTCACCACTTAAACCATAGTGGACATCATAATCCTGGTAAGCTTTCCGAGTTTCTTCACTTCCCATTGATGATTAACTAAAATTAGTAAATTTTTGGTTTAAACATCCAAATAAAATCAAAAATATCGAGGTAAAACATAAAGAATAAATTCTAAACGACACTGATTTAAAGAAAAGATGTAACGACTTTTGTATATAAGCAAACAGGTGCTAAGTAAGAAATAAATTCTAAAATACGGATTCCAAATGAGCAAACAGATGCTAAAGATATAAAACCAGATTGTAAAAAACGGATGCTCAAGTAAGAAACAACTAGTAAATTAGTAGTAAACAGTGGAAAAGAAATGCTCAAGACACTCAGCAGGAATATCAACAGAGATTTGTCAGGATGAACGAACTCAATCAAGTTGAGTCAAGTATGTACTTGATGCATTAAAGGTTCACGGAGGAGGCAAGTGACGTAGACTTGAAAGCCAGTAAATAACACGACAGCATATATGTAAAGTAACGGAATAAAAGCGAAGCATGTAACGTAATAGGGAGATTTAACGAGAAAGTGAAGCACACGTGAATTTTCTATAAGGCGCGACATACAGGAACTTAAATGACCTTGATCGGGTCGTTAATGCAATGTGGAATCATTAGGACGATGTGGAATCATTAGTACGAGTTCGAGTCAATAATACAAGTTAGCATGAGTTGTACAAGTTAGAATCATTAATACACGTTGAAATCGTTACCATACAAGTTATGGAATCATTACTGTACAAGTTAGAATCATTACTACAAGCTGAAGTCTAAATTACAAGTCCAAAATGCAAGGTGTAGCTGAAAAATTCAAGTTAAAGTCCAAAAAATACAAGTTAAATTCTCACAGTTGTACAAGTTATATGAGTCGTTAATACTGTTTATATGGAATGCTGAAATGAAGTGATTAATGAAATGTCGGTTGTGCGGCTCTCGCAGGTCACGGTCCACACCATGGTCATCCTCCTCCGCCCGTAACTTCATCCTGGAGTTTCGCACTTCCCTCCTACCGCTACGGGAGTTTTTTAACACCAGTAGCCTCGGAAGGAGTGGGTACGGACACCCCGCCTCAAACCCCTCCCAATCTTAAAGTGCCCACAATGCTGTCTGGAAGTTTGTCGTCTCACTTCAATCCTAACGCTGCAAATTCTTCAGGGTTGACCTCCTCAGCTGACCTCACTACAACTGCTTTCAAGCCTGTTCTCAAAAGGTGAGTGAGTCGAAAAAATTATATATAGCTGACAATAAGTATATATGAAGTATAGTTATCTTATAGATGATAGTAACGGAAGCCTTGTTGCAATTCATGTTACATCCATTACGCCCCATGCATTCCACTCTAGACAACACTTAAGCCCTTGCAGTATCATTGCACTTCACATGTTAATTGGTCCTGTAGACATCCACACATTCATGTAATGCTGCATTATACACTCTGGACTCATCAACAGCTCCCAACATCAAGTTTCTGAAGAGTTACAGTTTGTATTGAGCATTTCTTCACCACATTTTCCTCGATATTTATTTACTCGTTTACGTTTTATCCATACTCATACATTTACACCTCTTTACTATGAGTATACTCCACACTCATTTACTATAATCTTCCACACTTTTAACTATAACTATATATACCTCGGTACAAACTACTCGCAAAACTACTCACATACTAAATTTCCTACAAAACTCACACATTTCCGTATTACTCGCAATTCCCAACAATCGTGTAAGCTCGTTGTACTTACGATTAGTGATCCTACACATTAGTTTTTTCATATTGGTAGTTATCTGCATGTGCAATTGTTATACACCTGCTCCCCGCGTATGTTCTCCAACGGTCATGCATGCTGAGTTGAGAGAAAACGTCCAAAGGAGTGAGAACAAATCAGAAAGAATCCTCGTGTCGACTTGTTCTTCTGTGAACATGTAAAGAGATACTCTGGTGTTTAACACTGCACAATGCATGCTGCACAAGCTAAACATGTGCATCGTATATTCAGAATGATACATTTTAATGCAATTTATATGGTGAATTTGTAGGTTTCAACATGTTTTTGTATAGAGAAGCTATCTTTTAGCTTTGAATTGGATAGCAGGCATTAATATACCAAATTATAGGGTTTAACAAGTGTTTGTATACAGAATTGCAGGTTTTAACATGCATTTATATAGAGAATTATAGGGGTTAGCATAGGGAATTATAGGTTGAACATATATTTATATATTAAATTATATGTTTTAGCATATCTGTTGTACATACAGATTTACGGTTTTTAACTTTGGACGTATATGCGTAGGCTTGAAGAATAAGTAGTAAATAGATTGAGATTGGAGTTGAGACGTTTCCGTAGAATTTCGCTATGCATTATCAGCAAGAGGAAGAAAAGGAATTACTTTTGTGTCCATATTCGCTGCTGAAGAAGACACATGGACTGTGGCAGTAAGCTCTTAAAAGAAGAGCGAAGGTACTCAGACTATTACAAGCGAGAACACATGTACTGATAGTTTATAAAACGCAGAGCGTATACAACGAGAACTGGTTTAACGGACATCAAACCAGTTCCCTAATCCTAATTAATTCACACTCTCGTGAACATTCAAGAAAGCTATTGTTAAGAGAGTCACATGTTGATGTTTCTATTTTGTACCGTGACTGGCATGACTTTTTAATTACCCCACCTGAACAGTTTTCATAGATAAACATACAGATATAATTATTTATATGAGCTCATTTGACTTAGTTAGCAAATAACAACACCGAGCGGTATGCGCTGAGTAGTTCAACTCTACTATCAACATGAGTAAATACACGAGGATACACTGGCTTAATGTGTAATTAGTATGTACTGTTCTATATAGAATTTTTATATTGCATATGGAATTCCTATTTTTTAATGTACACCAGTTATTTCCTCTAAATAGCCATCAGTCAATAAATATGAAAACTGTTCTCACCTCCAGTATTATTAGTTTCCATGTTATTTAGTTGCAGTTCACTCCACTTTATTCCCTTGCAATTACCAAAGCCACAAGTTGCGTCAGTATATTTAAGGCTCTGTACTACTGTTCTGCAATGTGTTATGTTTGGACTCTGCAACTTTAACACGCCGTTCCACAATTTTTGTTTTCTCAACTACCATTTTCATAATTTTCTCTATGATTTTGAGTTACATATTTATGAATACATTTTGCATCTTAGTAATGCAATATTTTTATTTTTCACTGCATAATTTTTATATTCTTCACTGAACATTTTTTGCGTTTTAACAGTAAATTTATTCCTGTGCAATCCTTATATTAAAGAAATAATCTCGTAAATTAAAAAATATATGAAATTATATATCAAATTTGTATGTAAACGAGTGTATAACAAAATCGTACAAGTCTGAGAGATCATCACGCCTCTATCTCACGTATATCTCGCAAGTATTTACGGTGATGATTTTTTTTATCTTTCATTATTCCTGTGATGGAACAATGAGAAACAGGTAGTAGAACAGGGATTTCTTATGAGTAGCTGTAAACCTTATTGTGTATGTGTCAGGTGGATATTTGTTGCAAAAAAAAAATGAAAACAAGAAGGCTACTAAAGCGTAATTGAAAAAGAAAAGGAGCTGAGAATAGGTTTAAAACACATATGAATGCATAGATAATTATAGAAAAACACATGAATGCATGGATTATTACGGAAAATCATGTGTTTGCATACATTATTACAGATAGTAGAACATATGAATGCATGTATTAATAGGAGAAAAAGTTGAGAATGGTTCAAGGGACATAAAGCGAATGCCTGTGGATTATGACATAGAAAGCCTCCGGAACATGAATGCATGCATAATTGAAGTAGAATCAACTGAGGGAATCAATATGGCATTATGAAAGCAATTCAGAGAGATGGATGATTTGTGTGAGAGCGTGTTTGTGAGTAAACTTTAGGGGACAAAAAAACTGAGGGCTCTCATCGACGACACTGATAGCCATTCTGTATTAGCTCGTTTAAGGAGTTAAATTGAATTGTGTTCTTAAGCGATCCGCTTTTGTGCTCCTTGGAAAGAGTTTTTATTGTTGGGATTTGAGTGTCCAACGGATAACGCAAATCTGTATGCACGACAAATATTACAACGTCAAACTCTGTGTCAGACAAATGTTATGTCTTACGTGCATAACACATAACGTCACTGTGTTCAACAAATTTAAACGGGCATGTACATCCTGCTAGTATAAACGACCATGTCGAACATAACTACTTACAAATATAGAATTTAGCATTGTCAAACATACAACTTGTACCTTGTGTAACATAACTAAATACAAATATAAACCAACAAAGATGACTGGAAATATGTGTATGTGTTTGTATTTTGTTGTCCGCTCTCCTGCATTGTGTGCCTTGTCTATGAGTTCACACTGCAGAGTGACATGACAAGAATTATTAATATTTGAGCGACAGGACAGCAACTATGTATACTTAATGATACCACTAGATACAATCATCATGAAGGAAATTTTACATAGAACCCACTGCGTAGCTACACATGTTACCTTTGATTGTTGTTTGGCTTTCATGAGTGTCTTCGTGTGTTTACGAGCTTCATTTATACAATTTTCCTATAATTCTAACAGTTTATTTGTTGTGTCGTATAATTCGTCAACGTATTTATAACTTCTCATATATGATACTATACTATATTTACAATCGATACGACATGATGCTTATTTATTTATATTGTCATATAATTCGACACAATTTTTATAATTTCCCATATAATTCACCACATCATCTACGTCTTTTATATTGACAAGATAGACGTCGTCCAACTAGATGTTCTTTTTTTGTTTGTCCATCTCCCACTGAATTTCCAGTCATCGCATTATAAACTGTACTACAAACAGTACTACAAACGCTTGTACACACAATTTAGGATGACAATTTAGATTGCATTATGCCCACAAAACGTATTGACTTGCACGATTATTTGATCGGCCAGTGTTGGTTCGATAAAGGTGAGAAGATAGATAATGAGTTTTTGTGTTATTTTGGCAGTTCATCAGGAGGGTTCTGTGTGTGACGCGGACTCATCCAGTCGACCCACTTGACGTGTATGAAGAGATAACAAGGATCAAAGTTTGCACTTGACGACCGAATGAGTGAGAAAGAAACACAGAGAGAGAGAAAAAGCGAGAATCAATGAGAGAACTTACAAGTCAAGAACAGCAGTATATATGAAAAAGCAAAGCCCAGTGAGTGAGTGACCACCCTGTGATAAACAAACAAGAGAGTGAGAGACAGTGCGATAGAGACAGAAAAATAGAGAGAATGTACAGCCATGGATGGAAGGAAGAATACTAGAACGGACAATGATAGACAATCTAAGTACCCCGAACAGGAGGAGGAATCAGATGACAAGGAGGATCCAAAGAAATCAGGAATACATACAGGTGGAATTGCATTGGAGAGACGATGAAGAGGACGAGGATGATGATGACGACGAGATGAGAAAATGTATCGTATGCGTGTATGATTATTGAATATATATATATATATAATATTAATATTATAAGACGTCTAATAAGGAAACTCTAATGAGACATGCTTATGTGCTAATAAAGAGCGAGAGAGTCGTGACAAGCCCAATTAAACTAACTTATGAGTTGGCACACATATTATTCACACTCAGAGAGGGGGTCTCTCACACAAAACTACTATCTTATTATATTATAGCAGACATCTCTATTCATCATGATTTACATTGTACGATTCCTATTTATTCTTCATATATACGCATATATTTATATAGAGTTACTCCCTTTAATGTATACTTGTAATTTATATAAATACTATAGAAAAGCGCAGTGTTGTACTCTTGCCATTGCCACACACAAAAGTTATTTACCATAGAAATGTTATATTACATCCCCATTCAGCCCCCCTATTTATTTAAAAAAGCTCAATGGAAATTTTAGTTTTTTTTGGTGTAAAAAACATGCACATACACTGACACACACCACAAAAAACACGTACAAATGTACCAAGGTTTTTAAAATATAGCCTCACTTTTTGCGTTTTTATAGGTTAATTATAATGTCTGTTTTTATTGATTAGATTTATAGATATTGCTATATTACATATATATATATAAATATTATAACCGCTATAAAGCTAATTCTTATATTAATATATTGCTAAAATAACAACCGATATCCTGTAAATATACATTCAATATAGTTACGGTCTCGAGAAACACACGCAATTCATCGTGAATATTATTATTATAAAATTAGATACTTACTACTTGAAACATTAGATGATACAAAGCGTAATAATAAAATGTAAACTACTATGTTTTACTGCTCTAAAAAACAAAAGTAAAAACTTGAGATGAAATGTACTCAAAAAGCAAAATTAAATCAATGACATGTTCTTTGATATATTTTTTTTCAACCTTTCTTCCACTGAAACTGCTACACATTTTTTAGGGAATTTCCATTTTACCTTTTTAGTACACAAAAATACATCCGTGTATATTACTGTGCTATAATGTTAGGGCTCGACGGGGATAAAAACGTCATCGTGTGCATCTATAATGGACAATATGCATTCACAAGGGTCAATATATAAGTATTTACGTGTTTGAGTATAAGAATCCATATGCATGGAAGGTTCCAAGGGTCTGCATGTAAGCATTTAAGGCAGAGGAAGCCTAGTTGGAGAATTTTAAGCTCATTGGAACCAGTTGGATAATTCTTCCCACCTAATTCATAACATTCCAAAAACCCCTGGATGTTCATAAACATCTCGAAATGCTGAGTGTGAGCAAATCTCCCGTAGTAGCGCACAAGAATAAATACTGTAGCTGAGCCTCAACTATGTAAAGCATGCCGGGTTTATAAATGTTGAGGTGGTTTTCACTGGAATTCTTGATGAGGAAGGAAGGAAAAGGAAGACGAAGAAGCAGCAGCAACGATCCAAATACAGAGATACATTTGTATAAATTTCTGTTTTGGATTTTAGATTGCTCCAAGACAGCATCTCACGTAAACTGCATCTCCATAAATATCTATTGCATTGGTATGCATGTATACACAACATTGATACACATATGTATACGGTATTGACACACATATCTATAACATGTATAACAATACCTCAGACACCATCCACATATTTATATGTAATATGGATAGACATATCGCAATATTAACATGGACCTACATACTCGCAATATAGTCATACATATATTGAGCATGTACATGCATAAATATACATATCGACAACCTCCTTCCGTTGGAGCAGTTCCACATAAAAAGCAAACCAATCTCCCGTAAAGTTGGATGGTGATTCCATTCGTCCTCGTCGTCGTAGTCGTCGCTCTGAATTCAATAAGCAGTCAAATGTATGTTCCTCCCGAGTACGTCATCATGTTGGGAAGGCACTTTGTTTCCTTGTCAGGAGCCAGGGTGACATGGGATGGATGTCGAGGAGAAGTGAATTTATGGAAGGTGGCAAGGAACTACTGGAAAATTAGGTTGGTAGCATCTGTTACTCTTACTTTACAGCTTTCTCACATACACACGGCTACACTGTCGCGGTTGCTGGAGGTGCTGGCTGCAATGCTTGTACACTATATTGCATTTCCTACATACATCCACCATCTTCTACACCATGTACATAACCTTCCGTGTACTTTACAAGCTCTTCCAGAGATCTCAGAGCTCCACGGAATAGAGCTCTTGGAAATATCGTGCATAAAAGATACAGTGCCCCGTCGTTCCGAAATAAGTGTAAACGAGTGAGGCTACAACGACTGGGAATAACACTATTGTTGACTGAGTACTTGGTCGTCGTATGTGGAGTGGAATGTAACTACTGTTTTTTGATCTCGGTCTATGTACGGATAAGGTAGACTACAGAGACACAGATAGATTTACAGGGGAGATGAAGAAGCGAATCTAGAGAGTGAATAAGAGTTGATCTCCGGTCGGTTAAAGTCAAAATGTCACAATAGAAACGGTTTACCCGATCGATTTTCTCTCTCTCTCCCTCTTACACTCTTGTCGCCTCTTTCTCTTTCCTGGTTTTCCTTCTTACGCTATTATCGGAGGACTTGCTCTATACGACAACAGCAGTCATATTGCTATCCAAGTGTACACAGAACATACATATAAGAGGCCTGCTGCCGCCGCAGTAAGTCCTACATAGCGTCATCGTCGTGGTGGGGAATAAAGTGAACATTTGAGAATATTGGGATATATAGAGTCAGCAAAAGGGATTTCCATTTACTCTCTTATCCCCTTCCCAGGGTTGTTGGATAACTTAAGAGCTACATCCTTATACGATTCTGGATAACTTGCATCCCTTGACTGCTGGAAACGTGAGCTACATCTTTTAGGTTGATTCTGGATAAAGTGAGCAGCATCCCTTGGCTGCACGAGAGTTACATTGTGGATGACTGTGAGCTACATTCCGTATAAGTTTCTGAGTAAAACATCCCCAAAGGTTGGTGAATAAAGCGAGCCACATTGCCGGCTGAGTGAGCTACATATTAGAATAATAGGAGTATCATTGGTATCCCATAGGCAATTGAGTAACGGTGCGAGTACATAACTGTCCGTATTTTCGATTCCGTCAAGCTCTTCACTGATGAGGAAATCCATTGGCCCTATCCACACACTCAGCAGTTTACAGATGATGGTTTTTTGCTCGACAATAGAGAAGCTGCAGTCAGTCAAGGAACCCAACCAACTCAATCCCGGCTTCTCTCTGCAGGTTCGCGTATTATTATGATCCGTCTTTCATAAATATAGACGGTCGTTTCGTCAAAAAATAAATACACATCACTGTCCGAGATAGAAATGCATGTACTTTATTGTCTATAATATCAACATATGTGCAACACTGTCTATGATAAAACATATGTACACCATTGTCTATAATATCAACATAAATGTATCACCGTCTGTAATAAAAACGTATGTACGTCACAGTCTCAATGATAAACATATGATGACATGTGCTGAGCAATGCTGCAAGGCCCAGCGGTATAAACTAGCAAAGCTGTTTGAGACGAAATGGCCGGAACATTGATATTTACAGTAAAGCGCAGTGGTATATGAACAAGTTACTTGTAGAATTAAGCGACTTGAAGATACATACGTGATATACAAAAATAAAGCTATAAGTATGTATAAGTACATAAGACACGTTACAAAGTAAGTGATACGTTGAGTAAAAACACACTTGAAATGTAGTGACTGCAGTTGTCATTGGTGGTGAAGCGTCTCTGAGCAAGTTGAAAAGCTGCATGACCAAAATATTGAGTATTTTATAAATTGATCTTTGACTCGTCTTCCATCGTAAAGCAAGTATCTGCTGTTGTGTCTTGTCTTATTTATCACCCATACGTATCAGTAATAAAGTTAATACATCCTAGTATATGTACCAACTCTTCTGAGCCTTGCAAAGTGTCGTGTAGTCCGTGTAGACACTCAAAAATTACGACGTTACTGCATAGAACAGTAATTCCAACTTAATATTTTTGGAATACTTATACGTTACATTGGGTTTAACATTTCGTATAACAACATACTGCATGTTCCTTCCGTATAACATTCTCATACTGTTCGTATAACATTACATGCACTCTCTGTATAAAAATCAGTATTTTCTATAGTATAACATTAATGTGTTTTCCGAATAACATTTCGTGTACTTTTCCTCTAAGATCTCATATATGGTTTCTCTATAAACTTTCATATAAAATTCCATTTAATAGTAACATTTCCAATGACACAGCATGTACGTAACATGGTGAGTATACCCAACTCTATATAAATACAGTGCTGCATGGCTGCTCGGGAACCGTTACCAACTTGTACATTTTCCCAATCTAGTCGTAAAAAATAAGACTTGAGACATGTTAAGCGATTACTCGTTATGATCAGGACAACACTTGCGCGAATCGTGTAAAAACTCTAATGCTCACTAGATATTGTTTTTCTCGACAATGTGAACAAGCTTGGTAAAACTTTACGATTCGGCTTTCTCATAAAGTTATAGTTAGCAGGGCTGGCAGCATATATAGTACATGGTGATCATATGGTAGGGAACATGTATGACGAATGGTTGCAATCCAAACCTTTGTACACATAAAGCGACACAATCAATGACAAACGAGCACTTGATTTCTAGCACAAAATATCATATAGCTAATAATAGTCTTTCCATAAAAGTTCACGTAATCGTAAGACACAACGAGGACTTTCATGTTTGTCAGCTTTACGTATGTCGCTCTGATATATTGTCCCATCTTTTTAATGTACTCTACATGACATACACAACTTCAAATGCACATACCCACTATTTCATTTCAAATACATATGAAGCCGAAGTATATGTATAACTATATGCACGTATATGACAAAGTCCTTTTTATGAATTTACAAAGTTAAGATATGTGTGGGGATTTATAATGCTAAATGCCATTTTATAATACAAAAACATGTCAATACATGTTGCTGTAGAAGAATTTATACACAAAAGTCATTAAATTAAATGCTGAAACCAATGTTCTTTGCTTTTACAGTTCCGTCCAGCTGGAATGGAATCTTGACGATTGAACACCAACGATTTATGAAGCGACATATTCATCGCATTTGCAAAATAAAAGTAAACATGATACACACAGCGGAAAATAATAACGGACACATCGAGGCTTGAGAACAGAAGCGTGAACTGGTTTCCAAACTTATTGCTGCTCGCATGTGATTGATTGATTGATTGATAGTTCCATTGATTTCCTAATCTCTTTACATTATTATTGAATTGGTATGAGGAAAGATTGTACGGTTAGGAATAAAAACCGCCGCCGAGCCTATCTCATCCCTTTTAATTTTCAAGTGCTCATCTGGGAGATGATACTGTTTGCTTTCTGTATAACCTAAATTGATTAGCGGGGAGCAATCGGCATCGACTCTCTGTAATTGTACTGAGAAAGTGACAACAAGTGTCTATCTCCTAAAAGCACATGTAATCATCGATGGTCACACAGGAAAAAATGTGTGATCAAATGTTACAGTTATCTTTACAAGTCCTCTTACAACACCAATTGAAATATAAATTACACGTTGGAATTGATTTCTATTTTGAGTGTTTCACCCACTCACATACACAAATACACATGATGATAATTCATGGAGAGAAATCAAATCAAGAGAGCGAGTGAGAGAGAGAGAGAGAGAGAGAGAGATTGACCGAGTAAAAAACAAGGATTATATGTTCGACAATATGTCTAAAGATCAACAAGCAGGGTGTTAGTATATGTGACTTTGAGATGCTTGAATTGACCGAACAAAAAAACATGGTTGTTAAATCATGGGAAAAATGTGTTTAAACTGTTTGAACTGTTTTTGTCCTATATAATCAACTGATTTTCTCTCAAGTGATGAGTGTATTTTTGCTTTGTGTGTGCACAACTCTTGGGGCTTGAGTGGTGTAAGGTTGCTTGTTTTGGTGCTGGAGGGGCGGGGAAGGATATATATATATATATACAAATTAAAGAGTAGAGTCCATGGATTACTAATCATCACATAGTAACAATATTGGACTTATATGAGGATGAGAGCGAGAGAAAAATAGAGAGAGAGAGAGAGAAATAGGAGATACGAGATGACAGTATGACTGTTCAAGGCAGGTGATAAGTAAAACTCAATGTACACAGTGAGAGTAATAGAAGTAATAGCATGTACACAAGAGTGATTGTCGGCTGGGATTGTCACCTGAGAGGAGGATTACTCAATAATGAGTCGATAAGGTGGTTGAAAGAAGACCGCCGTGGAATATTGTTTAGTTAAGAGCAAGGATCGATAGCGTGTTGACTTTGTCATTAGCCGACAACAGACAACAACAGGTGCGTGGATTTAATATTATAGTTTCATAATGTCCTCAAGACCTTGCATTTCCATGGGGTTTGCAGGGCATTTCAGCGGTGTTGTATTTTTCATGGTTTTGGATGTATTTTTTCGTGTCTTTTACGGATAATTTCCGGAATTTGTATGTATTTTCCCACGATTTTATATGTATTTTTAATGTTTTTATACAATTTCTAGTAATTTTGTATATATTTTTAATGACTTTACAACTGTATGACTGTTTAACGGCTTTGCATTTTTCTAACTTTGTGTTTATAAAATATTTTTTTAATGATTTTGAAAGTATTTTTTGTCAAATCCATGATTTTTTGTATTTTTTGTCAAGTTTTGGTATGTATTTTTAAGTTTTTGATGGTACTGTCTACAAGAATTTTCATGGCGCTGAGTAAAAGAATTCTCATGGTGCGTTGTGTATACAAATTTCAATCCTATATCTTCAAATATTATGTTTGCAAAAATCAAACTCGAAGACGAGGATGAGAGACAGTGGAGCGGTGGGGAGTCACCCCGAATCCCCATGACATCGCATTCCTTCCGTGACAAATGCTCTTTGCGTGATTCTTCCCCCAAAAGTCTATCTGCTTTTCACTATTACATTACTACACTACTACGGCCTTTTACAGTGCTGTCTTATACTATAACCCTTCTTACTCTAGGAAAGGAAACTATACACTAGGATTTTTACTCACAGTTTACACAGCTCATGTCTTACGGGCAGACACTTGCGGAGTAAATCTATGTAAGGATTTGAGTCTGTAGCCGTGTTCTGTATCACAACTTTCTCGATGTATTATGTATTGGAACTAATATAACAATTTTTGTATTAAATTATATAGGAATTGTATATCAAATTAAGTAGATATTGATATTGAGTATTGACTTGTGTATAAGGGAAATGCATGAAAAAGGAGAGGAGGTATACAGAACAAGCGAAGGATCTATGCATTATATAGCAGTGTAGAACGACCATAGGAAAAGTTATATTTACTCCCGCATGGCATATCGAAACCTCATGGAATTCATACGCTACCAATCTGGACATAAATCATCCTGGCTATCTCCTCTCATTTTAACCATGATTCCTCACATTTATCCATTGTTTTACCATTCATGCCTATGCTGATCCCTATCGCACAAGACTCCCTTATTATTCTTCCGTCCCTGTGTGCCTTGTACCACATTACGTACACTATACACATTGTTATATCATAAGTAGCACTGTAAAAGCTTATTTATTATTTGCTCAACTTGCATCTGCATTTGTTATTGCATCATGCCCTTTTATCTCCCGTGTATTCCACAATCTCAGGTCACATGTATAGACACTGCAGCGTAAGGAATACATGGTTACTGGGCTCGTCTGGAGAACTTTGTGTGTCCATTTTTTGCTCCTCCTCAGCAGTTCATTTTGGAAATGTCAACAATAATAATAATAACATTACACACACACTACAACAATAAATAAATATTTTTGGTAAATTAGAATAATTTTATTAATTTTGTAGAAAAAATGTATTTAT
The DNA here is from genome assembly GCA_034696945.1 of Lipothrix lubbocki. Lineage (NCBI taxonomy): Eukaryota > Metazoa > Arthropoda > Collembola > Symphypleona > Sminthuridae > Lipothrix > Lipothrix lubbocki. The sequence continues at coordinate 117,843 of JAQGAK010000022.1, read as the reverse complement.
TTTAAAAGTAATAATTACGGATACATGTTATTTTTTTGAAAAAGTATGAATCATAAGTAAGAAAAGTAAAAATTAAGATCATTTTAAAATAATTGTGTTTAAATTTAATGGTGTACAAAATGTTTTCTCTTCCTGAAATTCATAAAAACTGTTGTTGAAATTGTACCGCCTTTAAAATTAGTTTGCAAGGAAATAAACTGCAAATAAACTATGTCAACGGTTAAAGCGACCACTCATAACATCTTTGATTGAAATACAATCGCCATAAAAAACCGGAATATCCCTATCATCGACTGTACATTTGGTCTACCTAATTCTAGTTTACAAGCTAAATTTGGTATATATAACGAAAGGTATCATCGAGGAGAAATAAGCTTGTTGCCAGAGGAAAAAAAACTGTTCAGAGAAATACAAATGTTCAAATGTGATTTGAGTGTATTGAACACATATCATTGATAGTTATTATATGAGGTTTTCTTTTTGTTTAACTTTTGGGACGACATGAAAGACGAGTCTTCTGTACAACAAGCAACGTACAAATAACTACGTCTGGTTGTTTTAGCATGCTATCGAATTTATGTCCGTATCATCCCGCTTGTGTACTCACTACACACAACTTACAACAACTGTACAAACAAAATGCGAGTCAATGCATTTATGATTAACTAAACGACAGGAATAAAATCATGTATGAGAGACTTTGCTCGCCTGTGTAATAAACCATTCTACATTATATATTACATGATATGATATTTTGTATATATATATAATGCATATGATTAGATTTCCTGGAAACGTTCTCCCATGGCTATTTGTCTTTATGTATTTGTATATCTACTTGAGCATTTAAAAATCTTTCTATTCTTCATCACCATGTGTTCCCATGTACTTTCAATCTTAAACACACATTGTTTTTTCCAAATCTTTTGGGTCCTTCGTTGTAAACTGTTGCTTGTCAACACTGAAGCTAATCAGCAACTATATACTTCATCAAAACTTGATTGTTTTATTGTATCAGCATTATAAAATAAATTTTTATGTTCTCTTGAGATTTAAAATTTATTTTTATTTATTTTTACTTATGAGCAATTGGGTTCACAAGATTTCTCCTGTAAAATGGAACTTCATTTGTACGCTGGCCTTTCGGGAAATGATGGTACTCTGGTTCTATTGGAGTATATCTTTTATTAATCTTTACCTTTTGAGCATTTTATATTATGTCAGTGAAGTTACCACTAGTAAAGTTGTTGTTGGAAATGTGTACATTTGCCTTTAGAAATTTGTACGTTGAAATTCCATTTGTTTTGTGGAAGTACATAAGTTCATTTGTTGGTTTGTGGAACTTGAACGGTTTGTCAAACTTGATTTGTACACGGCGCTGTGAAGTTTGTGTTGCTATTCCTTGTGTTTGTACTCTTCATTCATTCATTTTCTGTGGGTAACCAAACATTGCCAGGGGTACCTTAACCAGGGCAACTTAACATTGTGAGGGTAACTTACAACATTGTGTGGGTAACTTAACTCATGGACTCGGTCGCGGAACGGACAACAAGAGGAGTGAAATAATGGAACAAGTCCGTTGACTTTTGTGACTTAAGTACTTGTGAAGCCCCAGACCAAAGACATCCGCTTTTTGATTCATTGTTTGATGTAACATCCTCACTTGCACACATATCTTCGACCTTTCAAGAATAATTAAGGGAGAAAAATATAACTCTGTTTCTGTTCTTACCCTCTTCCCTGCTCATGCTCCATCGTTAGTCTACGTTAAGTATGTACACAACCAATTTTTAATTCAAGACAGGTTTCTCTTCCATGGATTCTGTTATTTTATGTGGATGTTATCCTATATATTTGTACATATTTTGTCATGTATGTCATGTTACGTAGTTTTTATGTATTTATTTTAGCCTATATATTTCCTGTATTTAGTACACGTCATGTCATATATTTACCTTGGTAACTGACACCACATTATAAATTATGTGTATTAGTCGTTGAAACTCCTTTGCTACGGCGTCGCCTATTTGGTCCTGACCAACTCATCAGACGGAACACGGAAGATAATTTATATCCCTCAGAGGTAACATATTGAGGGGATTGACATTAGCATTAAAAATTTTTAATCCAATATCTATGTATGGTGGAGATGAAGAATAACAAATAAGTGGCGCAGTTATTTACATACGACCTAGCGATCTCTTATTTAAGAAATATCGCTTTAAATAAGACAGCGCTTATAAAAAGTCGCTTTATAAAAAGTCACTTGGTAAAAAGTCACTTTAAAATAACATTTATGGGAAGTCCCTTCACGAAGACAACATTTGTAAGAAATCGCTTTAATAAGGCAACGTTTATGCAAAGTTGCGTCAAGAAGCGAACGCTCTATAAAAAGTCGATTTACGCTCTATAAGAAGCCGATTTACGCTCGGCAAGAAGTCGATTTAAGAGGCATAATAAGCTTCAAGTCCTTGGTTTTTTGAGAATTTGTTGAAAAGACAAGAATAATACGAGTTTAATTATTATGCAAGATTGACCAGAGATACAATAGACAAGGAGAGGAGTTGTTGACTATCTACATGAAACCATATAAAATCATATCTAATGAATATAAGATCATATAATTTATATATAAAATCATTGGACTCTATGTACAAACATAGGAATCGTTAATAAAACCATAGGAGTTATATATAAAAGCAGAAATTGTCTATAAAATAATAGGATCAGTATGTAGCATAGGAGTTGCGGTCGTTGCGTTGGTGAGGAGAACAAGAAGAGTAGAAAAGTTGAGCGACTTTGTCCATCATATCTGGCTCACTTGTCTGCGGTCTGTCTCTCTATCTCTCTCGCTTGCTCTCCATTGCTCTGCTGGTCTTTCAACGGCTTCTACGTTCATTTAGCTTATATTTGTTTCTATAGGTAGCTGCATTTGTGGTATGTACTACTAGCAGTATGTGTGCATATCTGGGCCGGATTTAAACGGAGGAGAAACTTTACGGAAGAAAAGTTGCTCCAAAGACTACTCTATTGGGTCTAGGGATGAGCCACGGTAGTGAGTGTCTGTATGGGTGTTGAAAGTTCAGGTTAAAATTAGTTTAACTGTTGAGTGACACGCATAGTTGACACTCCTTGTGATGAAACAGTCTCTTTTAAATTCATCCAAATTGTTTGAAAGTCTCATTAGGCAGAGTTGGCCATTTGCTCTGACGTGCCAGACATTTATCAAAGTCTCTCCATTTGTCTTCCCCTCGTGACATACCCGGGATTATAATGTAACCCAGTCGTGGTCTACCGTACCAACACAAGTCTCCAAAACTTATTCACGGAAGTTGACGTGCATGCGGAATACAGATATTCCTTTATATAGGTACTTAATTTTCCACACTACCTTCATCCCTATCGAATGCATATAGCACCTACAACATGTGTAACTTTCCCTTATTCCTGTCCAAGTTACGTGTTCGTCCACAAGTACGTACCTACTTTATAAGCATGTACTTCATATATTATATGCATACTTTACATACTTTACACGGTATAGGTATGAGTATGTACATGATATTAACATATGTAGATACATGATTCAAGTCTCTCCGCCAGTCAAAGTAATTTTAATGTTGTCTGGCTATAACCCTCTGGACTGGGATCAGCGACAGACTCTCCGATCCTCTTAACCTCTCGAGCTCGGTATGCTACTCTGTGGATAAACCTAGAGCATGTATAATGTATGTGCATATAACTGCCTGTAGTAGATTTGGCTACGAGAGGGTCTCCATTTACTCGTCTCATTGTCGTTTTGGTCACATCAAGGTTTACCCCAAACAACTTTCTGGTCATCCGTGATTTATATTCTTGTTCTAATCTTGTGGACAGGGACGAGGCTGGCCCTATTCGCAAATCATTGCGATAAATCGTGTTCTCCGAACCAAAATTACCCGTCTTATTCACCATCAGGATTACCATGATTGCCATCCATTATCATTTCTACTCACCGTTCTCCTTTAACCCGGCACATTGTCTTCCTTGGAGCTGAATTTCCCTGGGCCTTCTGTCTATCCGTGCTTTTCTCTCTCTCTCTCTCTCTCTCACAGACACACACACATACACACACATTTTACAAATCTCCAGCTTCATCCTCTTTATACAAGTTTCACAAAATCCAACTACATTCGAACGTTGTCACTCCACACTTTTCAACCTCTTCTGACCCTTCAATGACTTGTCTCCCTATTCTGGGATCATCACTTCTATTATTACGGCTGTTGGAACCTTTCCCGTCAAGCCTTTTTCGGTGTTACTTTCAGTCTTTCCAGCTTTTCAGATGTTTTTTTTTTGTCTTTAAGACGTCTTAATCCACTGCAATTTTAGTGTAATTCTGCTGTGATTTCAAATTTCTTAATTTGCTTCGATTCCAAAAATATTCTGTCAAGATTCCAATACTCGGTCAAGATTCCAAAGAAATTTTGTGAATTCAGCAAAATGCTGCTGGAAGCAATTTCAACTAGAAAAAATAACGCTGATGAAGCAGAATTTTGGAGGGCTCAAATTCTTATAAACTAAGAAAATACTGTAGGAAAAATAGGTTCAAATGAATTTAAAGCATCCTTTGAATTAAATGGCGTCCAATAATAGGCAGTCGACCGTAAGAAAAAGTGCTTAGAGATTTTTATATGAGAAATTCACATTTTGAAGAAAATTAGGTTCCTCCCGAATCATGTGCAAATAAATAGAATTCGATGATAAAAGGGATGATTCTGCCAGGGGAATTTATGGAAGAATTAGAAAATCTCAAGGAAAAAGAGAAGACATTCTAAAAGTAATTCTGTTTACAAACCAATCAAGAGCATGTAATAGAAAGTGTTGAACGTAATAGAAAGTATGTTGCATGTAATAGAAAGAGTACAAGAGGATTTGGGATGAAAACAGCTCCCACAGCACCATTAGCAGATTTTTGGGCGATGGACAAGACAAAATCGCTGAGTACCAGGGAATTTGTCAATGTACCTACGAGTTACTATTTTACTTGATAATTCCCATGACAAGCGGAATTGAGAAATTGGCGCGAATGGGCTTTGGAGCGACTTCTTAAATGATCTATATGTACGATACTAAAAAGTTCCTCGAAATACTCAAAACTTCTTCCAAATACTTCGCCGAATATTCAACTCCGAACACTCCGCAGCTCCTTCAAATCCTGCGGTCCCCCAAATAATTTAAACGTAACACCCAGGTTCAAAATAATTTACGCATACAACTCCAGAATGTTGCATGTATAACTCCGTAATTTTACACTTATAACCGTTTCTAAATTATGTCTGCATATAACTTGGGTTCACAAATAATTTACGTGCGGAGCTGAGAATCTTAAATAATCTGTACAGAGCATAAAGAAATGTTTATAGGAACGTCTCTTTTACAGCTCTTCTTGCTTTGGACAGCCTTAAGAATTAGTTTGTGGTTAAAAATAAATGCATTTTCAATGTAGCTTTGACATTCGTAGGAAAACAGGTGTAAAATTAGTCACTCACATGTGTTGAGACTCGTAAAAATCTTTTGGCTTCATTTTCTCAGCAGTCAAGACGTGTATTGGTGCAAGGTTTTTATAGTAGCAAAACTAGACAAAACTCCTGACAAACTATATAGAAATGTAAATCAGTTGTATAAAAATACATATAAACTTCCCAGAAGTACATCCAAGCTATACAAAAACATATGAGCTTCACAGAAGTACATACAAGCTATACAGAAAACATACGAGCTATATAAAAGTACAGGGAAACTATAGAGAGGCAAGAGAAATAAGAGCACTTGGAGTTGACTTCACCAAGTTTGCTGCCGTCGTCGTCGGCATAAAAATTTATCTTTTATAAACTATCGCGAGTTTGAGTTGTAGAGAGCGACTGAGCTAGTCGACTATAGCTCTTTTTTCTACAGATTTTTATAGATGCTTGCATGTGTCTGCATGAATATAAGGTTCTCATATGAGTATGAAAATGAGGTTTTAGAAGTGTGTGTGTGTGTGTGCACGATACTTAAAATACTATCAAGTCAAAGATGATAGTCTGTATTTTGTAAGACTCGGAGAGTTAATTATACAGGAAATGATGTAAAGAGGAGTGTACGGGAGATGCGTATCAACAGCGGAGGAATTACAGATTGGTGCGAATAACATTACATGAAATACATGAGCTGACATTGGACCGAGGGCTGATTTTACATTTTGTGTACATTTCCAGGACATTAAGCTGCCTCGCAATTGCACTTCGGCTACATATAGACGACCCATAACTGCCTACACCCTGATACTGTCACCACGAACATGGAACATTCATGTGCTTACAGATTGAGTCCTTAATGTTGGTTTATGATTCTGTTCAGAAGTCAAGGAGTACAAATTTTGGGGCTCAGCAAGCAGATCATATTATAAATCCCATATGCAATGCTGTTAGAACCTTCCGAAGTGTGATTTCTGATAGTAAATTTACATATATGAAAACAAAACTTAGGGAACTCCACCATTGCAAATAATATGGCCGCTGTACTTCCACGATCTAAAATATGTGTACATGCATAACATTCTGTATGTATAGAATTTTCTTTAGAAAATAAAACTTGTAGAAAAAACTCGTAGAAAAAATTTGTGGAAAATAAAACTTGTAGAAGAAAATAATACTTGTAGAAAATAAGTGGTGCCAAGAAGGTTCACTAGACATGTAAATACACAATACTATTAGTTCCAACTTTCATCTGCACATACAAATACAAACTATATGATTTTACACGCGTACAACTTAGACTTTTATATAGTTTACATCCGTTTTTATATTCTTTACCACATCAAACATTTATACTTACAATATATGATTTAGCACCGTAGAAGAGACAAGCTTGTTAAACGAAAATCGGAAGGATTTGATTTCCGAAGCGTCGAGCATCTCATCCGCAGTCGACACAAGAAATCCTGTCGACTGGCAATATAACATGGCTCCAGCAATATTCTCGGCAACATCTCGCAGACGAATTAAGCACGTAAATATAATTGGTAAAAAATCAATATGAAAAAAAGAATCAATAAACAAATAATAAGTAACTTCTTAATGGTCTAATAAAGTTTTGGCGCTCGTATGGGACTGTAAAATTGTACGGAAATCGGTATATTAATAGGCATATGTGGATGTATGAAGAAGCTGTTCCTTTAATAGAGAAAGGTGTATACTAAAATTAAAATCTGTGTATAAAATCTACAATTTTATGTACTCAAATCCAAGGCTGGGCACTGAAATCCCAAAATCTGTACATAAAAACCGAAATGTGCCTACTAAAATAATTGTGTAGTAAAGTCAAAGTCTGTACACAAAAACCGAAACGCGCATACTAATAAGAGAATCTGTATAACAAGGAAATTATCATAAAAAGATAGCGCATCCTCCCCGCTCCACAGCCGGAGGAGGTTGGTGGGCGAGGAGGGAAGAGGTGACCTGTTCCGGCCAGCTTGTCTTCATTCGACACTTGCTCAATGCACGGGTTGGACTTGTTCAGCTAGAGACTCCATGCATATGGACTAAAGACTCCGGAGTTGTCTTCTGCGGCACTTGCTGATCTCTATTCCTTTCTAATATTAGTTCTCCCATCTTTATTTATACCAATCTTTTGAGTATCTTGTACGCTTTCTCTATTACAGATACATGACTATTAATTCGGATCATTATTCACCACTATTCCGTCTTCTGTACTATTAGGAAGGGTTATTTCTGTTGTGAGTGCAAACCATTATACCATCACGGGGTTCTTCACTCTAGCAAATTTCAAAGTTATACTCTCACAACACTTGATTCCCTCACGGTACCTCGACTCTGACAATGTTCATGTTATCACGAATCATTATTTCTACAGATACTACGAATCCATAATATTTTCATGTCTATAAAAGCTCCTCATTATTACAGACACGTTGCTATTGCTTGGCAAAGAAGCTCCCTGATTGACTGAAGGGTACTTGTAGTACCCGATACTATTTTTCCTTATGGATATCTACTAATAAGTAAGGTTCTCGGTGTAAAGGCGTAATGTAAAAGCTCATGTTTAGCCACAGCGTAGAGCTCCGAAGGGGAGGTAATAGCTGACAGCTGTAGTGTTCATTAGGAGGAACGTAATGAGGTGGCAGGAGTGGATTGTTTCATGTAGCCTTAAGGTAATTAGCATACAAAGGCCGGGGAGGGGTCCCACCAAGCCCGATCCCTATCAAGTCTCCTGGTCGCCGTCTCGTCGGTCGCACGTCCACCACTGCAAACACAAAAAATCCTCAAATGACCCTAACACATGTCAACTCAAGGACTCACAGTAACACTTAAGGCTTACTCAAGAATGCCACTCTGCTCAGACAAACCACACTGGGTAGTATGCATCTAATATACATACAAGCCTTATAAACATAATATATTACATAGGAAGCACTCTCAGAACCTCCAAGTCACATCTCATGCCGTTCCCTCCAACCCCAAACATTTATCATCCATACCTCGTTGTATTTGTTGTACCTTTGTATGTACAGATTTAATGTTATTGTTTTGAATGGTCCACCACCAAATAATATCTTGTTGTGTATTGTTGCGATTACCAATCAACTTAACCCTTACTTAGATACATTGTTATTGTAATGCGACACTCCACTAATCTCATCTACTCACCTCACTTGATACAACAGTTTAATTCCATTAACGAGGCTGCTCCGCCGATCAACATAAGCAATTCCCACTGCAAACAAGCACTCCTGACCAGCGGCAAGCTTTATTTCTCAGGGCTAAGCCAGGAGCTTTCCAAGCGAACTGAAGGAACAAGATTTATTTTTGAAAACGGAAATTTATTTGGAAGACTTGAAAAGTAGTTAAAATGTGACGATCTTATTTAAAAAATTTTAGCAAAACAAATATTTATTCATTAAAATTGAGAACTTATTTAGCAAATGAAAAATGTTAGCAATCCGTAACAAGTTAAAAATTGCTATTTTTATTGGCGGAATGCTGAAATGTTTAGAGAACTCGCAATGAAAAATGAGGGTTGTCGTGTTCCTTTTCAAAAGTTGTGATATATATGTTTCACAAGAAATTACGCTTACAGTTATGTATTTTGAATTGAAAATGCAACCTTGCTGCGTTTCTTGAGTAGTTTTTATGTTAATATGTATTAGTACATGGCGTATTATTGGAGAGCTTCCTGCAAGTTGACGACTTGACTCCTGAGAAATGAGTATTGATACTTGGGAAAAAGCTGTTGAGTCTTAAAAAATTGCCGTAGATCCTAAAAAATTGATTGTTGATTTCCAATGCGAGTGTGTACGAGCATCTGCGTAGGTATAACCATGCTGTGAGTACTTTTACGTATACAAATGTTGATGCTCCGCCGTCAGGACCAATTCCAAACTGAATGGGCATATTAATCTCTGCCTGACTAACAGCCGCATACATGAGACATCCTGACCTGAGAAAGATAGTCTTTCGAGCATTCAGTTATAAGCAACGACAACAACAACAAGAGGATAATGGTGTTGGGAACAACATACAAGCTTCCCTGACATTACGACAAGGCTCGAAAAGGTACCCCCCACGCGATCACACTTTGTCTGTATGTACTTATTATATTCAACATTTGCAAATAGAGTTGTAAAATGGAGATTAAGTAACTGTAAATAGATAAATTAAATTGCTATAAATACATAAAATGCAAATCGTACACGCCTTTTGGAATTAATCAATCGGATTGTTTGTTTTTCTGTCGCGGAAAATAAACATGTGTATACATTAACGTTAATTGCATATAACTTCTATCGAACTTGCGATTCTTGCATATCGAACATGTAATTATTGCGTCGGACAAATTTTTAGATTCCGAAATACTTAAATAGTATAGATACATGACTTGTTTTGCATCGCCGTGGCAATTCGTGCGCCAAAATAATTACATAAATAATAATTTTGGTATCGAAAAGTATTACTAATATTCCTGCATCGAAGCAATATTTTTTGCATCGAACTTGTCTTTCGGCATCGTCCCATGCAGCCTGAATCGCTAAAGAATAAAAAAAGCCCCTGAAGAGCCTTTAAAGACATAATATCCAAGAGATTCGCATGGCTCGAGAGATCCCAGCAATAAATTGCTGTCACATATTTTACAACACAATTAACGATGGTCGTACAATTGAAAGCGACACCCTGTTTAGAGCATGTGGCAACTAGAGAATAAACACCAGTCAGAAAGGATGGCGGGGGATGGGAGAATTCCTCTTTGAGATGATGGATACGGAGATAGGGACAGCAGGTTATACACACAGTACGTCACATGGACAAGTGAACCAGCTGTAAAGTTTTATAAGCACAGCAGTACAATGCGTTTACTATCAAAAACACTTAGAACAGGATTTATAAGCACGAAATATACTTATAAAAACACCTCAAGAAGTATAAAGCATTACTAGATAAATACAAGAACTATAAAGGTATATACCTAAATGCAAGAAATAAATATATAAAAATACAAGATATTGTACAGCACCTACAAAGCATATGCTTATAAAGTATTATGTAATAAGGAATAAAGTTTGTTGAGAGCAAGTGAAATAATTTTGTTACACATTCATATTAACCATTCGACATTTTTATCCTGCTTGAATCTCTTTGTCCGATTATTTAAACCCCAAATCCTTTAAATATATTCGTTTGGGATTTTATCACCTGAGCCGCCTCAGAGGTCAAGTGTATATTTTTTCCTTTTTCTTAAATTTATTTTACAGCGAAAACTTTGGTACATAAAAAATAATAGAAAAATACTGTGGATGTACAATATTTTACCATGTGGATAATCTATAGAAATATACAGAGATAATAAGGAAAATTAGATGCAGAAATAAGGTAAAAAAAATATTCATAAAAAATGCCGTGAATATAAAGACGTTAAAAATCGTGTTCTTATAAGAGAATTCATCATTATAAATTTACACTTGTTCTACACTGAGCCAGCTACTCTTAAACACGTTCTAAAAACATGCTCACATATGTAAACATAAGCATTATAATATGATATAAAATGTTATTCATGAAAATAATCCTCTCTGGGAGTTTAAATAATCCTCAGCAACAAGACGGAAACCTTAACGTAGTGTTGCAGTAAGACTACTGAATTTTAAATGCCTCAGCCAAGCATGCATGAGCGGGTTTTCCTTTCCAAAGTCACTGCGATCAACATCAGCGGACCAAGTTCTGGCAGAATTAACCTTATAGAAAAGACGAACTTCCATTACAATCGCATTAATTCTGGGATGCAAGTTTTCAATTTTCAAATTATACAAACAACGGCTATGTCACGCGGTTCATTATTTACATTTCTATTTGTCATGTTTTAATTCCAGTATTTTCACTTCTTTTGTTTTATTCATTATGCATATTTTTTTACATCCCTTGCAATTACAACATGTTCGTGCATATACAATTAATTTTTTGTTAATTTTAGATAATTTTTTCCTTTTTAGATTAATGTGAAATTATTTTTTCGTTATTTTAAATGGCATATTTTTTGGTTAAATTTAAAATGACATTATTTTTTCATTTTTAAATTATACTATCTTAAAATGAAAATCACGCACAGAAAATTCATTTTAGTTCATGGAATCTCCCTTGTAAAAATGACAGTTTTTAATTGTTTAATAAAAATATATTTTTACTCCATCCACATAAAAAATCCAGAAAAAAATACTTGTTTTAGAAATGCTTGAAAGAAAACCATGCCGCAGTCCAAGTCAATTAAACGCACATAACATGGCGAGATTGTTGACGTGATTGCAAGAAGATTCCATGTACTATTTACTACTTGGAGTAGTGTTTATAGCACTTGAGTTTCATGTTCTTTGCAGCGAATGTCCTGTTTTACAGGAGTGCATTACTGTAAATGCTTATGTAAAATGAGTAGGCATTTTAGGAAATTCTACAAGAGCAAACAATAAAATTATAGCAGTGTAGCATATCACACAAGGAAATAATACATGAGTACTAGATACGGTAATAACAATGGTGCAGTAATCTCGGCGGCAATATAATAATTGATTTGCCTACACAAATGCAACACAGAATATAGAATAGACTGTAATAATTCCTCGTTGTTATACAAAATATAATATTGTAAATTGCAGCACTCATAGTATATTTCTATAATTGTAACGACTGCAATAAAATACACTGTATAATAATTTTAGTCTGCGACGATACTCCTTTATTATTACACACGCCTGTTATTACATGTGTACTATATAAGCACGCTATACTCTATCTTACATACACTTGATTATTGCACATACACATTTATTACATATAGCCACACTTGATTTCTGAGTAGGCCACGCGTTCTTAATACATACACCTTGCTTTATTAATACATACCTAAGTCAATAATAACCACTGCAATAGTAATTATCCCAATTCACCAATAATTGTTCCTCAATCCGTGTCTGCAGCATGTTGAGAAAGCTGAATTTAAGAAGCATTGTCGTCGTGGTATTAGTAATCAAACTAATATTACATTCACCTATACCTGTAATGCTATAATTTCCTTTACGTCATTGTCTCTCGTCACCCCGCGCTCCTATTGGGAATGTCCATGAATATTGGAGGAGACAGTTGTTTTTACTGGGGTTGGCGTCAGTTTCTGTATCTTCCCGAGAACACAATTTCATTATTGAACGTAGTATGTGTGAATGGGATTTGTAACTACAATTTTGAATGTGTTTTCAGCATGCAGGACTAATTTATGTGTGTTTTTATATAGTTCATGGATATTCTGTGTGTATGTACTTCGTACACATATTGTATAAGTATGTGCTACTATATGCAACATACCAATACGTACAAACGTACAAATAAATACAATGTATGGATTGTATATGTCTACTGATGAGTATGTATTTCCATAGCGTGAATGCAAATGTAGTGAAAAGTAAAGGGAGCGAAAGGGAAGGCAAGGGAATGAATAGAGATGAAATAGTAGAGTATTTTGAAGTCCGCTGGGATGTTAGGGAAGCCAAACGACAGTCACTTGTTGACAAACATGTTGCACTCCCTTCTCCCTTCATTATCTACACATTATCATTAGCCCTTCATGAACCCATTTATTTGCACTTACTCCTAAGTTTCCTTAATCCGTTACGTCGTTTTGACTTTGTCTATCTTTAACATTCTTGTCGAGCTCCAGCCCAGGCCTTTCATTCTGCCTCGAAGAAATTTCAACGCTGCTCATTCACTCCGTTACTCCAAGTATTTTAAACTTACGATTTCAAATTCATCTCCAAAAGATAGCTCTAGTATAGGGAAATTTGTAATTTTACATAGTCAAAGTATCAATGCTTCATTTTACATACTTGAAGCATATAAAAAACTTTACTTGGCAAAAGTATAAGAAAATATGTACTTTTTAACGTGAAATCATGGGTATATAAAACTATTTTTTTTACAATAAAAGGGTTCAGACAATCTTCCCCGAGACAAAATGTGTAGGCAGCAATAATTTGAATGAACATTATGTAGAAATTTGTAGTTACACTTCAACCAAGTATTCCCTATAGATAACATATACATAGGTATACAAGGTTGTTATCTAAATTCCTCGTAATGACTCTCGCATCACAAATATTGCTCATCGCTCCTTCATGAACGTGACAATTTGTACGAAAGGTAACAAAGCGAACGTTTTAAAATGCTGCGGGACCCTTGCACTTAATTTTTTGGAAACTAATTCCATTCTTTTACAATAAAGAAATCATGTATCTACATAACCAGAGACTTGTTGGGTTGAATTTAACACCACGGCAAGGCAAGAAGTGTGTTTGTGGCCGGTCAATCTTTTAATGCTTTAGTAATATTCCTTGGGATTTTTGTATACAAATATGCGGTTTATGCATGTAATTTATGCATGTTAAAAAGTATTAATTTCTGGGTATTATAATGTAACTTCTATGTTCCTCAGTGTGATTTCCCTATTTTGTACATAGCACATTAAAAAGACGAAGCGTTTGTTTACAATATTACTTTTATAAAGCCTCCCCTGATAAACCACTGGGCCTAATAGGAGATACTTAAGTATGTATATTAAATAAAAAAAATTGGATGCAAATGTGGGCAGAAAACAATAGAATTATCTAGTAAGTTGTGAGCAGTAAAATTTAGGTGGATCGGCCCGTCCGGCCGGACAGTTGAGATACACCTCTGTATTTGAGAACTCACGGCTTTAAGGGAAAAAGGGTTGTTAGCTTTACCAAGCCTGACAGATTTTGTCTTGACGAGCGGCGAGAGAGAGAGAGAGAGAAACATCAACATTTCTTTTCACTCTCTTCTTCTTCCTTTTTTGACTCCAAAGAATCAACCATTATCTAATTTTGTATGCAGAGCATGAGTTGATTTTCATCTCGTGATGCTTTTCCTGGGTATTTTTGTCATGCTCACACACCAAGTCTTCTTCGAGTTTGTAAATTACCCAAAACTCAATTTTTTACAGACGGACGTCCTTCTCGGCCCTTCTCTCTTCCTGGCATTGACAATATACAAGTTTGTAGATTAAACGCATCTACTCGTGGGGAAAAATAAGAGCTTTCCGTCCACAATTGTCGACGGACGAACCTGCTGGAAGTTCACGGCGGAGGTTTATGTATAGAATTTTCTAATTTATTTACACACAATTTTTTCGTGCATATTTAATTTTCATTTGAGAATTTTTTTCAGTTTATATCGAATTTTTAGGGAATTTTTGTAGAAGTTATCATAATTTATATTAAATATCTAATGACTTATTGCTGACTATAAAATAAATTTTGTAGAAAATGGCCAGCCAATTAAAACGTAATTTTTAGCGAATTTACATAGATTTTTTATGAAAATTTATCCAGAACTGTAGGTGGGATTAAAAATAAAAAGTGTATTCTGGAGATTATTGTAAGCGAGAACATTGAAGCTTGAACTAGTTTTTAGTTAGCATTTTGTTTCATCCTTGTCGTCTTGTAGCTTGTTCTACCCAACTGGTTGAACACACTATAATTTTCCAGGACAAGGCTCCCTTGTCTGCAAGTTCTGGTGGAGTGTTTGAGGGAAGCGAGAGTAAAGTCGTAAAAGTCTGGAGTTTAAACAGTAAATGTGAAACTATTTCTAATCTAATGCCATGTTTCGTATTGACGGCTCTTATATTCCTCCAGCAGTGTCTACACTTTTAGATCGACGTTATATTGTCAACCCAAAGAGGAACATACCGGGGGAAACCTGTAGACCTCCTTGTCCACTTAAATAGAAATGAAGATTTATAATATGGGCTAATATTTATGTAAAATCCATTCATTATACCAACTATATACACTTACTATTTCAGGGCTTGTTGTTGTTCTTGACATCAGAGATAATTCTTTTTATCGGGGAGTATACGGGGTACTTATAATTATATCAACAGTAAAAGCCAAGATAGTAAACTCGTCTTCACTTCAGTGTCTTGTCAAAAAGAACGTTCGTTCCAGTCTTGGTTGTTGCTCTCAACTCCGTTCATATAACTTCTCTTTATTTACCTCAGTCATATACCTGCTCTATGTTGAACTCCATATAAATTCTGTGTTAAACTCAATATAAATTCATTGTGTTGAACTCAACGTTAATTCACTGTGTTAAGCTCCAGGAAAATTCACTATGTTAAAACTCCATTTGAATTCACCATGTAAAGCTCCATATAAAATCAGTGTAAAATTCGTTATATCTTCTCAGTTAAAACCTCCTCATATAACCCCTTTTAAATCCTCATTGAAATACATAATGACAAGCGTAAGCAACTTACGCTCTACAATGCAAAGAACATGCAAGTGTGGTGTAAACTTTATTACACACGTTATGATAGTGTGCGTGTGATTATATGTAACAAGCTGTATAATATTCCATGCTATATACATACATACTTAATACATGCTATATGCATAAGTGTATATGTACCTACAAGTGTATTAAGCCTAAACAGAGTATCAAAAGCTTAATGGAAATAACACTGGAAGTCAAAAGACACTCCATATAATAAGGGTCTAATCCTTTTTGGAAGTCCTGCATAGTAGAGGCGACGAGGAGGATATAAGTACAGGGATTCTGTATAGTGTAAGACAAAGGAATGAATTGTGTGTGGAATCCACAGCGATGGATTATATATTGGTGCTATTGTCTTAGCCGGATTGTCAACTAACTGATGGTAAATGCGGGAGAAACATTGAGTACTTTATATAGGAAGTACATTGGGAAACTTGTCGTTTCTTGACACGGATCCGTGGTCGAATCTGGTGTGCTGTTGTCGTCTCCATAGCTCTATGGTCCTTGTAGTATGTGTTTTCTGTATACAGTGTTGCTATTCCTGGGCACACGGAGGAAAATTTAGACCACACCCATGGAGTCGGACACTCATTAGTCTTCTAGATTGAGACACTGATACT
The DNA here is from genome assembly GCA_034696945.1 of Lipothrix lubbocki. Lineage (NCBI taxonomy): Eukaryota > Metazoa > Arthropoda > Collembola > Symphypleona > Sminthuridae > Lipothrix > Lipothrix lubbocki. Next base: position 101,357 of record JAQGAK010000022.1, on the reverse strand, counting down.
TCAGGGACACTTTAATGGCCAAACCTTGTTCCTCTCCCTATGTACTTTTCATCTGTCTCTACTCTCCAGTCTCCAGTCCTCTCTCCTCTCTCTCTCTCTCTCAATCCAATATATACCCTTTATAAAACCTTTCCTGTATTAAACTTGTATGTATTTCAATATTAAACCTTACATCCGCTATGTATTCCCATGTGAAGCCTAGTCTTCAGTATGTTCCTCCATATAAGCCTTCTCTTCACTATGTTTCTCCGTATGAAATCAACCATCTAATATGTTTTCCCATACAAAATCTTCTATCCAATAAGTATTGCTTTACGAAACAAGCTCTCAAGCCAATGCACTCCATGCAATATGTACATAATTATTATAAAGTGTATAGAGATACACACACCATGCAACATAGACTGCGCCTAGAACGTCCAATTCCTGTGACAATGTCATTTCATATACAGTGAGGCTAGCCAGGAAGACAGGAATCCCTTGGCCAGGCGTTGTACAAGTATACTTCCTAGCATGTTGAACTCCGTAGCTAAAACAGTCTGTTGGCTTTTCGAATTAACTATTGATGCATGTACGTGCTTTTGGACATATGAACGTTTCGCTATGTAACACTCGATCGTTATGTAATACTGAACCTAAGTAATATTACTTTTTAGGTCTGGTGACTCGGACGTATAAATACATCCAGTTTGATGAAGTGCGCAGCTTTTCTGTTTACACCGGAACGTATGTTAGATTTGTTATAACGGATTTGTTCGCTACATTTTGTATTATTGCACTTTTACCATGCAAGTATACCGGATTTGTGAATTTATGCCCTTTTTTGCCAGTGAAACCTTCTATATTTGTTTGTTTTACACTATTTTCAGCATGCGTTTATACCTCATTGTTGGTTCATGTACGTTTGTATTACATTGTGTGTTCATTTGTAGTACATTTTAAAGTTCAACAAGAGTTTGCAGTACACTGCGTTACGGCATATACGATTATTCCAATGAACGTTGAAGATTCGTGGGTAGCAATTCCCGTAATAAAGAGATGCGTTGACTGTACTGAAGATGCGTTGACTATGTCAAAGATCCGTTAGTTACACTTACAGCATGTTGAAGATATGCGTTGGTAACGTTCAAAGATTGGTTCCACCGACGGCGCTAGCTCAGTTGGCTACGACCACTTGCAAGTACGAGAGGAGCAGACCTCTGCGAGTGTCTGGAGCATCGGAGTGCAGAGGAGGAAGGAAAAAGTAAGGAGAGAGAGAGAAAGATGCTCCAACATCCATTTAGTTGGCTGACATCTCCCCGAACTAATCAGAGTCCAATCAAAAATTTCCTCACTGTAATTCTTACTCTAAATGGCAGTCATCGTGATCTTTGTCCCGGCTTATGTACATACATAAAAGTTTACACGTTTTTTAAAGTCACATTTAAAATAGGTATGGATTCATTCTCGGCTGTCCGTCCGTCCGCCTAAACCCATCCAATTACTCAATGTTTGCTGTCTCTAGTTCATCTATTCTTTCTCAAGTGTTTACTGATATCTCCTAGAGATTTCCCCGAGAGCCTGTCTCTCTCTCTCTCTTGTTGTGTGTCTCTGTGCTTCTCCTGTCGCTTCTCTCCCTTCTCGTTGTTTCACTTATCGATAGCAATTACATTACAAGTCATATGGACTGTTGTAGGAATAAGGGACGATAGGCTTGAGAATTTCATTTTGTTCTAAATGGTCCCGCAACGACAGGATTTTAGTCTTCTAATGATTTCTTTCCTTTTTTCTATCACTATAGGATTTCTATACACTAGTATTTATATGTATTTTATCGTATTCAAAAAGTTGCCGAGTGTCTTAAAATTTACCAGTTAATGTTTTGTACACAAATTGTATAAAATATACCTATAAAAACCAGCTCAGAAAGTGGAGTTAATAATCTAAAATCACAATTTAACCCAACTTCTAGTCAGCAATATAGACATCCGTTGTTTCCCCATAGACGCTCACTTCACCAAAGAGCCTACATGATGTTGTAAAGTGTATCATTCCATAAAGATTGCCGTTCGCTTGCTGTTGTTGTTGAAGTTTCTGGATGTGGAGCGAGCGAAGGACTACCAGCCATAAGATCGAGTACTGGAGGAGCAATTTATGTATAGTCCACATATATAGTCATTGAGACAATTATACTCCCCGAGGGAACATTGTTACAAGGCTTTAATTAAATAGGGGAGCCCATTCGTCGACAAACCTATAATCATAATCATAGTCGTGCTCAGTGAACGACAAAATAAGTCTGTAATGGCCAGCCAGCAACAACTTTTCCTACTTACCCGAGCTCCATTCTCTCCGTTGTATACGCACTATTAACACTGTTTTCTTTGGTATGACTTACGATACTTCTTCATGCAATGCTGGTGTGGTTGTAAGGTATTTGCATATGGGATACATTTATTCTCCTATGCAATACATCTATTTTCCTATACAATACATCTATTTTCATATGCAGTAATACTATTTGCATATGCAATAACACTATATTCTTATGTGAGAACTATTTTCATATGCAGAAACACTATTATTTTCATATCAAACACACAATTCTGATAAGCAACAACGCTATTTTCCTATGAAACATACAATTTTCACAAGCGACAACTCTGTTTTGATATACAACATACAATTGGATATGCAATGCCACTCATTCGTCACAACAAAACGAACAACCCTCATTTATAAGGCAACCAGCTAGTTATAGATGCACTTTAACACCGAATTGTGACTGATACAGCAAGTATAATTTAACTCATGACATTTACTACTTTGTAGTCATTCCGATATCGCACACACACCAATCTAGCGCAACGTTTTAGAGCTCAGCCCTGAGCTCTTGAATCTCATATTAACTAAGGTAAGGCAGCCAAAAGCACAAAATCATTTATTAATCTTACATATTATGCTCCTTACATACTTCCTACGCATACTTACTTTTCACACACACACAATTTATATGTAGAATATTACATATCATCATGCACAAATTACATATGGCCATCTATATATTTATGCATGTTACATAGGTGCAACTGCACATTAATGTATGTTACAAACTCACCCGTGTATAAAGAAATGTTACATATGCACAACTGTAGCCTAATGGAATCTCATATGTATTTTGTAGATCCGCCGGCGTGTGTCCCAAGCCCTCCTTGGACAAGCCTTGGAGTGTAAAACTATTTTCGTGTGTGTGCACTAAAACTACACGGGACAATTAAGCTCGCCGACTACTCTTTCTCTCGGACGTGCGTGTAGGCTACGTGCTAATATCTACGTAAATATGAGTAGCTGGTGATTATATACCACCGGGTAAAATTACCAGGACTTAATGATAACTGTAGTATTGATACGACAATCGGCATAATCATATGAATAAATACTCCCCATGCTTCTGTCCTTTCCCCGCTTGGATAAACAGCACGTGACAATTAAACGCTTTAAGGAACTATAGTCGCTCGCGGATAATTATGTCTCATGTGTCTATACACGAATGTTTCCTTCAGATCCTTTAATTTTCCTTGAGCTTTCCTGACATCTTATACAACTGATTCATTACACGGAATTGACACGGAAAATCTATAGGAATTCACACACAACTCGTCGTACATTTTGATGCTAAAATTCTCCATAATTTCCGTACGAAAGCTCTCCATAATTTCTATACAAAATTTCTCCATAATTTCTGTACGAAAGCTCTCCATAATTTCTATACAAAATTTCTCCATAATTTCTGTATGAATATTCTGCAGCAATGTAATACAGAAGTTTTCATGGATCCTATGCTCTCTATGCCTTAATTACACATGACTTCCTTTAAATCCTATGTTTCTCAAAGGCATCGGCTCTATTTTCACAGTATTTCCCCTACCTTCAACCTCCCTCCTCCCCACCAAGCTTCATTACACGTTAGCCTGCTCGTGTCGAACTTAAATATGTGTGTATAATAATACTCATAAGTGTGTATTCGTCAATTCCGAAGTCTACTTCTAATAGTTGTTGTTTTGTCATGAAAGCTTTTCTTCCGCTCCGAATAACAACCTCGCTGACATGAAGATAGGCGTGTAGGGAGCAAATGTGTAATTCATCTTGGAATGTCAGTCGCTCATTTCTTGTAATAACGGCTAAAGTGTTCGCATTTAAAAAACTTATTCTCACGATTAGATACGCAAAGTTTCTGATGAAACCATTTACTGATTGCTAAGTAAGGAAAAAGCTTATATTTTATAGAAGTCTCCTTATGTTTTATAACTAAGTGCATTTGTTTCATAGGAAAATAAGTATTTTCAGCTACTCAAGAAGCTACCTGAACGTAGATTTCAGACTGAAATATTTCTGAAAGGTAGATTTCTACCTAACATAATTCGGAAACTTAGATTTCTACCTAAAATAATTCGGAAGCTTAGATTTCTAGCTCAAATAATAACCTTGGAGGTAAATTCAAAGCTAAAATGAGCTTTATGAAGGTGTATGTCCAAGCTTAAATATGAACCTTTTCTTGTGCTCACCGGAAAATTTTTCTTCCTGCCCACAACATTACACATAAAAGTAGCTCATATATGTGCTTTATATATACATATATATAATAGAGTTGCTTACATAAACAGCATTAAACTTCTACAGAATATCACCTATTAAAAGCATTGCGTTCTACAAAAGCGCTGTCAAAAAATGGTTTTATAGTGGGAACTAATGAACTTGCATGATTGTTGTTGGTAAATAAATACAACATGTAAATAATACGTACGTGCTATCAAAGCGACTGGGAAGGAACAGCAAATAAATGAAGCCAGTTGGAAAGTATTCCTGACAAGTCTAAATTGTAGTTAATGAAGAAGTTATATATGAATGTATGTTTTTGCCTAACTACCATGCCATTAGGGTGGTCCGTTCCTAAGTCTATCTCTCACCTTCTCGCTTATCTGATTCCTATAAGGTCTTATTATTGTAATTGGACATGTTCGCGATAAAAATAACGTACAAGTTTTACATTTTACAATAGTAAAAAATAATTGAGGCTATTACAGTCACGAAACTATCAGCTGCGTTATGCATAACACACACACACACACACAAATGATGAGGAAAACACTCTTGTTTGCCCAAAGAAAATTTGTTTAAAACTTGCGTAGAAACTACTCATCCTTATGGCGAATGATTGACGCATTATAATAATAGTCATTGTAATAGAAACCTTGTACTTCTATTATAGTTACGTGCATTTTTAATATAGCGGCCAAGTATTGCTAGTATAGAAATCATGCATTTCTAGTATAGAAACTATACATTTCTAGTACAGAAACAATGTATTTCTAGTATAGAAACAATGCATTTCTAGTATAGAAACTATGTAACGTTAATACTTTGACTGCATAATCTAATGATAAATTATATTAGGGAAGGAGTATCCTAATAGGCAAAATAATAGGAACAGCAATCTTCATTATTGTGAAGCAACGAACCAATAATAATACAAACACAGTTGAGATGCTTCACTTGTGAGAACGATACCAATGGCATTTTTGCCAAGTGCTGCGGAAATACATGGAAAATACCCGGTGAACCCAAGCATTACATATAGCGTGGAGAGCTTAAAAATAGCAACTTTGGACATGCTGTTGCATTTATTTTGATTTGTTTCCCAACAAAAATCCTTGTTACACACAGATAAAGAGCCATGTTATTCCACATTTCATCACGATTTGCTTATATTTACTCACATTTTATTTTTTACATGTATACACATACATTATACTTTGTCTATATTATACTTCTTATACTTAAATGATATTCCTTGTTATAGTTTGTTGTTTTACTTTTAAAAAAAGTATAATGAACTCCAGTGATTGAGGAAACATTATTTAGAACTTGTTGGCATATTATTACATTTTATTTTTGTTAGTACAAATCTTATTTACCAACAGTAGCATATTAGATTTATTTCCTTGGGATAACATTCATGTACTTGAAAGAGCTCCATTTACTTTGAAGAACATCATTTACAAGCACAAAATTTACAAGGATACAATTACATGAACATAGTTTACAAGAAAATAATTTAATTAAAAAAAACAGAAGTAACATTAATTCTCGTAAAGACATAAATAGCCTTAATTTACTTAGGAAAGAACATAAATAACATAACTTTACATGGAGGAGCATAATAAAATTAATCTACGTGGAAGAACATAATAGCACATTAATGTACGTGGAGGAACATACCAACAAATTAATTAACGTGGAAGAAAAGAAACATAATTAAATTCAGAGAACATTAATTGACTCTAACAGGCAGTAATGTACTACTGTAGCATGAACATATTGCTGTATTGCACAGTATTTTTTCTATTTTTAGGTAGTCGCCATGCATTAATAAACGTCACAATTACCGCTTGGAACAAATAGATTAATAGGCGAAGATAGTGCGCGACACGGTGGAAATCGCCAGAGAACAACGCAACAATTGTACTACCGGCAGGATAATTAGCAGATAAATACACGCGCCTGACTTCGACCAACATTATGAAATGCGGAATTGCAGTCAACAGCCAAGTAAAACTACAATATATTATTCCACAGCCAATCCAATACAGCAAATTCATACAAGCCAATGAGTAATTCCGCACACAAGAACACAAAACAAACGCACAATTACAATCAAATGAACAAATCTAAGCAAACATTGTAATTATAACGTAATGGGAATCTATTCATTATAATTACAATCCATTGAAATTTCCCTATTCATACATCATAATTACAATCCGATGAAAAATTCCCTACAAATATCATAATTACAGTTCGATGAGGAATCCCATGACAAATATCATAATTATTACAATTCCGCGCAAACGACTCAGAATCACATACAAACAACATAATTATAATGTATTCATTTTTCAACGGTTATCTTTAATTATAATCCAATCCGGAAACAAAATAATAATACACATGAATAAAAATGGCTAATAATGTGGAAGCGGCTGAATGACCCACACAGCTGGATAATTAGGAGCAATAATAAGAAGACCATGTAATTAAATAACATATAAACTTTATTATCAAATTAAACGTGAACTTTATAATCACATTAAGTATGAACGTTATAATCAAATTAAATGTTGAACTTTATAATTAAATTAAAAATGAACTTTATAATCACATCAAATATGAACTTTACAAAAATCGGAAAGTCTCTATGCTGGACTTAATTACATTACATCCAGTCCCATTTAATTGTATTATAAAAAATTACATTATAAAAACAGTACAATCCGGAATCATAACGGATGTCATATTGGATATCTAAATCGGGCGATCGTATCTCTCAATTATTGTTAATGAAGTTGTGGGAGATTGGGAAATTCCACAGTTGTATCATCTTGGCTATCGTGAGTTCATTCTCAGACAAAACTTGTAAAAGCGTGAAAACATCGGAAGGAATTAGGATCAACAAGAGATATTTTATTGTAGGGCAGGAATGTTCAGGACACCCGTGAACAGTTAATCGTCACACTGATCAACTGAGACGGACGGCCGATGTTAATTAACAGTGATAATAAAAATAAAATTAATTAATAAAAGCTAGAGCAAAAAATAATAATTTTGTAAAGAAAATAAATAATAGTATAGGTAAACACTGAATAAATAATAGAAAAATTATTAAAAAATAGAATAACTAATAAAATAAATATAACAAATAACAATATAACAAATAATAAAAAACTATATTAAAAAATAAAGTAAATAATGTAAAAAACACATAACAAATTATAAAAACAATATCAAAAAATAAAGTAAATAATGTAAAAAACAAAAAATATCATAAACAAGCAATAAAAAATATGTTTTAAGTTCAAAACAAATACAACGTTGGACACCCAAGTAACATCAGCCCACTTATAACAAATTGAACAGCCAGACAATGCCGAACAGAAAATATACGAGCCGCCCAGGAAGAGCTATCGATAAAGGAAAGGGGCATCAAAAATTAAAAGACAATAGAACAGTTAATGAAGATAGAGTGAAGACAGAAGTCATATTTCCTTTAAATTATACATCCTTTCCCTATTTATTACAATCTCTGCATTTATTAACAATTTTTCGCATTGAATCACAACGCCTTGCAATTATTACACACCTCGCATTTATGAACCAACCATTTTTCACATTTATTAGCAACTCTTCAAAGTTATTAAGAAAATCATCGCAGCATTATTAAACAGTCATCGCCATGTTATTAAAAATGCATTGCAATATTATTAAAAATTCATCACAACATTATTAAAAATTCATCGCAGCATTATTAAAAATTCATCGCAATATTATTAAAAAGTCAAACTCACAATCAGAGAACATTAAAGAAGGAACTTAAAGATTAAAAATTCATCAAATTTATTAAATTGCGCCGAGATTTTATGATTATTCCAAATAGATGAAGGGTCGATCAAGTGCAAAAACATTTTTACAACGTATCCTTGTGTGAGTTAAAATCAAAATAATAAAATCAAGACTCATGTTTCTGCCTCAATTTATTACGATATATTCTATTATGGAGGAAGGGTTGGTTTGTTGGTTTTGAGGGAATGAACGAGAGAGTGAGAGAGAGAGATGAACGTGTTCGCGAGCATGAGTTGATTTCCCATCATGTAAATAACATTGGACTTTGCTTTGGCTTATTCTCATGTGCTAATCGAGCTCATAAAGCTGAGCTTCAATGCGTACGTATGCAACTCCAAGGGTTCAGAGTTACCAGTAACCAGTTTATGTTAATGGCAACGTGCTTTGAGGTGCCACTGTCCATGTTCAATTTCTAGTTTCCAATTTCAAAGTAATTTTCTGCTCCTCTATCGCAATGCAATTCCTATGGCAAAACTGTATCCAACGATAGTGTTTTATTCATGTGAATTTTACGCTTGTATTGTTTTGCATGGAAAATTGTGCATCTTAATAACAAATTGCAATTTTTTTCAGGTAAAATTTCTTCATGTTATTTGTGCGTATAAAATGTTATTTCTACATATAAAAGTGTACTTTCTGTACACAAAACTGCATGCTCATATAGCATATAGGTATGTACATAAATTCAATTCCGCACATACGAAAATCAGTGACGTTTTGGGTTTGTAACAGCAAGAGTAAATTAATTCCTCAGTAGCGTCCAATAAAATAAGTATGTATTTTATCTGTAGAACGAATGTCTGGAGCTCTAAAACAAAGTAATTTCGCTGTAACGACAAGCATAATTTTAACCAGAGTACAACAACTTTTTTTTACATTTTAATTTATTAGCCTTTCTATAAATTGACGCAAGAGTCCTTTACAAGTTAAAGGTGTAGTGACACTTGATAAGTGGAGATTTCGCACACCTTCTCTCATATCGTCATGTTTCCATCCTCATTATTTATCTATCCTCGCTATGCCTCCACCTTTTCTTCTTCCAAATCATAAAGATTATACGGATTAATCATATATAAATTGAATATCTCGCTTGTCATCATAAGTCTTGCAAATTTACATCGCGAATTGTGCGTCCGTCATAAAAATTGTAGCAGCTCCTCTGTATCGTGGAACTTGATCAGTAATAAATTTATTTTAGTACGGGGATCAGCTATAAATTTATTTGGATACGATGAGCAGCAGTATATTCTTTAAAATGTCGATCAACAAAAGTTAAAAAAAAACACTATTGCTCATTTTTTTTAAAATACGCAACATCAAATTAATTTTATAGTCGTTACACAACAACAATAATTTTATCCTTTAAAGGGTTCAGGTGGTTTTCCAACTTAGTAAATCGTTTTAAATTAGCAAAAGATTTTTTAAAATTAGAGCTGCATTTTTAAAAATCTGACTATATCAATAAATCAACGAAAACAAATGCTAATCCAATAACATTGTTAAAATAAGATGAAACAAAATTAAGATACATACGGAACGCACCCGACCTCTCCAAGTGTAAATAATTGGCGAGCTGTTCCCAATTAGCAACGAAGCATCTTTTTACGAGATATTTTTTACTGCGCCATCAATAATACCAAAGGAATTTACTACCGTGAAATTCCTGCGTATATAGTTTTTTATTCAGCTTATACAGACTTCTGAGCACCTGTAACCCTTTAGCTACAGATGAATCCCTTAATAATGTCGTATATACTATATACTACTAGTAGTCTTGTGCCTCTGAAATTCCACGTTATACGAGTAACTTAGAGTTTATTTCATATGTAGTAAGTATACAAGTGAGCAAAGTAATAATAATGTAATTCCTTGTTCTTCTTCTCCTCCTTGTCGTCATATTGACTGTTGACATTGCAGAGCTTGTTTAGCATATGTAATTGGTACATACGTACATACTGTTAAAACTTTTATTCACAAAATTAAGTACAGGATCCATGTAATAGAATGATATTATCAACATAATTAAGAAGAATTTTCGTCGTCAAGACCAGAAATCCAATTCCACATGTTGTCAATGATACTCTTGAAATTAATCTCAATGCTAATTTTACTGTAAAATTATAATTGGGATTTGGCGTCGCAACAATGATTTTTTATGTCATTTTGAATGATTCCCTTTTTGACGTCTTTATTTTTTATGGCCTGAAAAAATGTCGAACTACAAAATATTAACGAGGTGCGTACGTCAATCTTGAAACTGTTCACGAGAATTTGCGTATAAGTCAAATAAGCCTCATCGAAGCACAAACAATGAGAATTGACCTGAAAATGTTGAGTGGACGGATGTCGAAGCTAAGAAGCTACAATGAGGCAAAATAAAATTAGATAAAATATACAATAAAAGAGAATCTGAGGGATGCACTATTTGTATACAAATAGGCAACAAGGAATGTGAGATCGCCTCTAAAAACGTCGAAAGTCCAAATCAGCAGGGAATAAAAGTCAGAAGATTAGCAAGATGGAGATGAAAAAAAGATGTTAACGATATAAATAAAGTATCAATCCTTGCAAACAAGAAGCCAGGACAATTTAAAACAAATTTCCAAGTTGTCATCAGATTTTTTCTCCTAACGTGTGTGAGTATGTCAAAGGGCAAATGCTATTTGGGAATTACAGAGAGTTAACAAGCAGCTTTACAGGAGCGAGGAGTCTATGTTGCGACGATCGTAATTTATGTCATCGATTCCAAAAATCGTAGTGTGCCAAAAGCTATAAACAACAACATCGATTCGTCCCAGAGATATTGGCAATCGACCGAGTATTTATGTCAATACTGCAATGAAAAATCATGGTAACAGCCACAAAGAATATTATCACACCAAACTCCACATAAATATAAAAAAAATCTACATAAATATAACGAGATGCCTAACTAACAGCGAGGAGCAAGGATAAATCCAATATGCATATGGAGACATTGTACCTACATACATAAATCCAATAGACATAAATACAAATGTAGATACATAAATATTTGCTGGGATTTCAACTTGGCAATTTCATGTCCCATAGCAAGGTTGTACTTTGTGTCATTGTGGGAGAGAAAAAAATAGGAAAAAAATACAAATATTTTAATGACCACTTTGCACTGTAGATAGACCCGTCATTTTGTCTTCAAATGGCTTGTATTGATTAAAAAAGAACAGGTTCGCCAGAGATTATGATATGGGGAAAATGTATAGGAAATGATTTCATATGTATTTTATTTTCCATGGACATACATATACTATGTTTTATATATGGCTTCTTTATTCCATATGTACGTACTTGTACTTACTTAGTATTATTTAGGATACATATACGTAGAATGTATATTTTGTTAATATATGTACAGAATATATTTTTCCCACTCATTGCCTCAAAGACAAGTTTGATTGGAATTTAACAAAACTCGACTTTGTCATTAAATGGATTTTGCTCGGACACAACGCTCTTGTGCTGTTTGATGCTCATCAGCAGGGTAATAACAAGGCGAGAGGAAGCAGCGGACGAGCGTACAACGACACTCATATTTGCAAAACTAGATTTCTGATGAGCATAGCAAATGTATACACACAGAAGAAATATAAAGCAACAGGATTGGGAAAATGAGTTGAAAAAAACTCAATTCCTGTCTGTATTTAGTGCTGCTGATTTCTATCAATTATATTTAACGGGACCTTCCAACTTCAACTACAAATATAGTAAATGGGCAGGTGCGTCTGAAATTCACAGGGGAATTAAGCCGCGCGAAGCAGAAGCAGTTCATAGGAGAGATAAGGATTCACCGTCCAAGAAGCTGTTTCAGGTACGGAATTAAAAGTCGAAGGGGCAGTTTAGTAATAGATACGGAATTACTCATGTTCAAGCTACAGAATTAAACAAGTTGATTGTTACGGAATTAAAGCTTGGACTCAAATAATACTACAGGGAAAAGTTGATCGGACAGAAAATTAAACGGGTTGGTGGTACGGAATTAAATGGTGATGCACCAGAATTAACTGTCAATGCTTCACAGAATTAACTGTCGATGCTTCAGAATTAAATGATGGTTTGACTGAACTTAAATGATGATGCTACAGAATTAGACGAAGTTGTTGTTACAGAATTAAACGAGTTGAAGAGCAAAATTTAACGAGCCTATACGGAATTGAACAAGTTACTGTTACAGAATTAAACGAGTTTTAAGACAGAATTTAGTGCTGATATGTTACAAAATTAAACAAGTGGATGGCTCTGAATTAAACGGGTTACATTACACTATTAAACAAGTTGAATTATAGAATTAAAGCCATTTTGAGGGTGCAAAATTGACGTTGAACATTCTCAATTGAAATCGAACATCCAGAAATTAAGTACAACACACTGAATTAACGTTCAACATGCAAAAATTGAAGTTGGAGATGCGGAATTGAACAAGTTGACAAAGAATAATTTAAGCCTAAACGATCAGAATTCAAGTTAGAGGTGCAGAGCAGAATTCAACTTAAAGCTCAAGCTGAAGCCCAATATTTAAACATACAAAGAGCTTACTTTACAAAGAAAGACTGACATACTAAAACATGCAGAAAACATCTTAAACACACGTAAAAGCTGAACCATTAGAGGATTTATTTCATTTAACAAATATACAAATTCAAGCTTAAATAAGTGGAATTTAAGTTAAATCATACAGATTTTAAGTGCTGAAAGACAGAAATTCAAGCCGAAACTTGCTGAGATCAACCTTAAACATGCAGGAAACAACTTAAACTTCCACAAACCCTTTAACATTACTGCATTCAATTAATTCCCACAGAATTCATGTTAAATCACACAGAATGAGATTCAACACACACTAAATTGAAGGTGACTCTGCAAAAAACCAAACTAAGAGAACCAAGTGGAATCTGCAGAATTGACTTGGACAAGAGTAAAAGAAATATAGAATTAAATCAGCGATAAGGGATTAGAGAAGTGGAAACGCGGAGGAGATAAGGAATTAAAGAAAAACTTGAAGAATGAAACGTCAAGGAGCAGCGTCGGGAATAAGACGTTGATGAGAAATATCAAGGAAAATAGATAAAGTAAAGAAAAGTGGAGTTACAAGCGGTGGAACAAGCGTACGAGGAGATAGGCCGTAATAATTGATTGCAATCAGCAACTCAAGCCTCATTTTTATTGTATTGACTCAAATGATATTGGGAAATGGTTTTCAAGTTGAACGTTATAAAAACATTAATGCAACTTGTTTTTCCTTTTGCTACATTATTATGTACGTTCCTTTTCTATATATGTACATATACAGTATGTGACAGGACCTCGTAGTCGCACAGCCTTTGTCATCATGTTGTTAATGAATGCTGTTTGACACGTTCTTCTTTTTTTTATTGCACTCATATTCCTCAAAATTCTCTCTCTCTCTCTCTCCTTAAGCCTCCCTCCTCGCAGAAATAATCCCAATCGTATATACAATAGCAGCGAATAAATAATCGACATTATCAAGCCCCTCTGTCTTGCAAATCTAGATAAAATAAGTACAAGTTCAATGTTCAGTTATCGTATTTCAGGGATTATTACTGTTAGTGTCCTAGGTTAGGACGACAGTTCAATGAGTCGTGGAAATTCTTCTGCTGGGGATTTAATGTCACTCGTTATTTAATTCCAGACCGAGACGCTCACCGTGTGCTAATCTAAATTGCATTTTACGCTCCTGTTTTATGTTCTGTTTTTGTAGATACCATCTCTGTACATTACATTCCTGTTATACATGACGTACTAAACATTGCCGTATTTATTATATTGCTTATTTTACATTGCCGTAATATTACTCCGCTTATTTTACATTTGCAGTATTTTTATAACATGGCTTATTTTACATCTCTCTTGTACATTCCTGTAGTACACTCCCTTTTACACTGCGTTGGTGTCTTGCATTGCCTGTTTTACATTTCTGTATGTCAGCATTAAGCTAGAGATCTTTGTAGGTACTTCTGTATTAAAGAACATTTATATGCATTATTTCTTCATTAATTTACAAACACATTTGTATCTATTTTTGTATCAATTTTAAAAAACGTTGCTGATTTTCTGAATTATTTAAACAACAGTTGTAAGTTTTCGTTATTAATTGAAAAAAGTATGTCTTTCTGCATTAGTTTAAAAAATAGTTGTTGTATGTGTTTCGGAATTCCAATACCTGCATTATCGATGGATGGATTGCGGAAACTAAATAAGATACATTACATTATGTAGTAAATTAATTTGTATGGAAGTATTATGCTTCTGCATTAAACAACATGTGGAGTATTGCGTTTCGCTATACATTACAAATTTTAATCACAATCCGTAACATGTTTCACAGTGCGTATTCACAGCAGTGCTGGTTTTTCAAATGCAAAACCGGATTACGCAGGAATGCTTAATACGCACACACAAAAAGACGGAGAGGAAGTTTCCAGGAGATGGAATTGATGATGGAATTAATGTTCGAATCATTTGTCAATTATAATAATTTATATCGGATTTGATAATGGAATTAATGCCGGAATTTGGAATGAATTGATGTCAGAAATTGAATGAATGAATGTAAGGATTTGAATTGAATCAAGAACGGAATTTGTATTCGGATTGAGTTGACATGATTGAAATTAATTATGTCAGAATTGTTAAAATCGCAATAAATTCTTTGGTAATCTAAACGAGTCCTCAGAACTCACAGCTTAATAAAAATTCTACACCAGCCTCCAGTCTACCGTTAGCTTTCACAGCGCTAACATCGAAAATCAATGTTTGTATTTGCACTAATGAACAAGAGACTTAACAAGTCATTGTCTTGAATTATCTGAGATTTCCGACTGATCGCTGATTACGATTATTTTACACAGTTCCTTATTTCCTGCTCAAACGATATGACGCGCCTTCATTTTAAGTTCAAAATTATTGATACATACTCTGACGTTTCGCTGTACCAACTAACAAGAATTAAGATAACTACCAAAGCTTATTGCCGATTTTATTTCACCGTTACAACATCTACACAGTTTATGTGCACAAAATACTAAAACTACGACAGGGTAAACAAAAATATTTGGATGAATCATTGAAGATTGTCGACATTTTCGATTAAATGGGTACAGTTTCTGTATTTTATCAAATTATTTAGTTGTCTGTAGCAAGGTAGAAGACACCAAGGAGTTGAAATATCCGCATTTCTTACACAATGAAGTTTAATATTCTAGTTTTTGATCGAGTTTTGAGTTTCTTAATTAAGTTCAAGTTTGACAGATAGCCCAAATGCCAGAGTTCAATCGTAGTTTAACAAGTTTGGTCATAATTGGCTCTAATCCGACTGATTACAGGGTACATGGTTCATTTTTGCTATCGATTCCTAATATTATTGACAAACAAAGTTTAACAATCTTATTTTGTTCTTCATTGTGTCAATTAGCAATGTTTAAACATTAAGTAAGACATTAAGGCATTCACTCCAACCCCTTTCATTAGAAACGAAGCTTGAAAAATTCGTCTTTCGTAATGTTTCAGGTTCAGATACAGAAACACAAGCTTCATTATAGTTTAAATGCGGAAATTAGTTGTTGAATTAATTTATTCATTGTTGGAAATCATTGGAACTGTTGATATTTTGCGAAAATAAAATACAAAAAATGATACGAAATATACCTAAAAACTTCTTCATGAAGTTGAAGCGAGGACGGGAGCAATAAAGCGAGTAAAATGTGCGGTAATGAAAACAGATCTAGGTTTGTTTGGCAGTAGGAGCAGCAAGGAGGAAAAATGTACGAGTGGGTACGATTAGGCAAGATGGTGTGGAATGGATGTAATTGTATGCATATTACATGTAGTACATATGTAAATGCATGGGGAGACGGTGTGAAGGTTGTGTAAAGGATTGTTGTTGTACAAGAATATGATGGAAGGGAAGTTGAAGGGATGATGTTTTGGATGGTTGTATACTACTATATTGTCCTACTAAAGTTATAGTAAGACATCTTGTATAGCTACACCTTTCCCTAAGAAAAATTAGGAAGATGTATATTTGTCCTTTTTGGCTTGATTGAGATGCTGTACTAAGAATCTGTATACTATGCATGCATGTATATATGAAGGAGGTGTGTGTAAACGGCACAGACAATCTCGTTGGTCCTCTCTCCAGCGCTGCTCTCTTGGGTGAGAATTATTGATTAAGAGGGAGGAATAATGAAAAGATAATGAAGGTTGGTCTTTTGCCGGGAATGGCACATCATTGTTCTTCTCTTTTCACTCTCGGTTGCTCATCCCAAGGGATTATTTGCAGAGAGTGCCACTCTGACTTCCCCTTATCGCTCCCCCCGCGGGGGGCACTCCGTGACTCCAACTCTCTCTCTCACTCCGACCATTCCCATTGTTTTCTCCATTAGGGACGAGTCCGCAATGCCACTCGGAAAGAAAGACTTGACTGTCATCCACATTTACTCAACATAAATCATCAAATGTCCTCTTCATTCATATCATATTTAATAAATAAAATCCCACCCAAGAAACGTTTCAAATTCACGTTTTACATTTCAATGTCCTTCTATCTCTTATTATTCTCTTTTTGTCCCAACCACACAACATTTATCCCGCATTCACATACTCTTATACTTATTCCTATTACTGTACTATTAATGTATTTTGTACATCCACTATATTTTGTGTATTAACTACTATATTACATTAACATTACAACGCTTTTATTATTACTCACTCTCCAGTTGCGTGTGCTTACTTAACTCCACAATTCCATGCTTATTTTATTGCTTACAAACACTTGCGTAAGCATCTGTTTCTCCGTATAAACACCATGTACTACTAGTTACCAAGCTAAGTTTAGTATTGTAAGTTCAGTATAGTAGGTTTAACATGATACGTTCAGTATTGTAGGTTTAGCATTATAAGTTTAGTATTGCACTTTGAGCATTATAAGTTTAGTATTGCAAGTTTAGCACTATAAGTTTAGTATTACAAGTTTAGCGCTGTAAGTTTAGCAATGCTAACTACAGATGTAAAGCAAGTTTGAAAGTATGACTGTCTTAACGGAGCTTATATCTAGACTATCTTAATACGTTGGAGTACTTCATGTTTGAACCAAGATTCCCTTGTAGTACGTCGGATCGTTGTACCTTACATGATTTTATACACACGGTCCTTACTACTTCATCTCGTACAGTTCATCTTCTAACATGTTAAAAGTCTATTTTTCTCTCTCACTATTTCATCTCTTTCCTACACAGCAGCAGCAATATTTTGTCAAGCTGAGCACATCCCACGAATGAGTAAAGTGTTATGCTCTTTCTTTCCCTGATGGCAATTCCTGTATACTTTTATTCTTGTATTATGCTCCATATGTCTTTGTACGTTCCACTATCAACTGTATGTTCCTATAATATATCTACCTTATACCCTAAACATATGTTAACTTGTGAACAATAGCATTTTTCGATCTATATATATACTTCTATTTTATTATACAGTAATATTATATCTACATATATGTACATACAATATAACTATTTACGCATTGCACTCGGTGCGGATGCACTTGATATTCCTCTGGCTCTTTTCACCCCGAATTCGCTTTTTCTCTATAGAAATGCATGTGTGAAGTATAGAAATGCCTGTGTAAAGTATAGAAATGCATGTGTGAAGTACAGAAATGCATGTGTGAAGTATAGAAATACATGTGTGAAGTATAGAAATGCATGCGTGAAGTATAGAAACCTGCAGAAATTTATGTAGAGACAGACTTACCATGATATTTATGTATTAAAAATTGTGAGGATATTTATGTATGAAAAATTCTGGAGATATTTATGTATTTGAAGGAATAGATGCAGATAATAATGGAGAACTGCATATAAAGTGACAAAGGCTCTGCTGCAGAAAATATAAAAAAGCTTTCAGACTCCCTTTGCTACAGTTGTTCGGCTGTGCTTCAGAATGATTTTATGTCCTAAACTGCCACCGCTGCATCTGAAATCTCCAGCGGTCATGGTATAAATGACGACTGTTCCGGTGGAGTCAAAGCTATACGAGGTCGTTTGTAAGTTACATTGCAACCCTTTCTTTGACTGCACTTTAAAGTGAGAGCTATAGTGTGTGGATTTGTAATCCGCAACACATTATTTCAAAAGGAGCAACCCTTGATAATGGAACCAATCCTTCGTGTCATTGTTATTGTCACACCCAAAAATCACACTTTACATTAAAACCATATGCTGGGCACTTTATACTACACATCACCTACACTGAATTCAATTTTAAATTTCATATTTTCTCCTCCCATCTAAAGCAAACTTTTAATATTCTACAAATTTCCCTGCCTTGTTTTATTGGATTTGAGGGTTCGCGTCCTATTTCTATGGACTGTAAACATTTACATTAATTTAATTAATACATACATTAGAATTTTTCTATAGGGTTATGCATTATAAATTTGGGTCTTTATATAATTTAGGCGTGATAAATCCACTCTTCCTATTGTGCCTAACAATTTTGTTCTTTACTATTTATGTTTCTTTCCTTTTACACTTGTGGAACATAATCCACAGAATAATAAAATCGTAAAATCTACACCGCTCCGGCAATTTACAAACTTGTCAAAAAGTCATAACTCCTAATGAAACAAGGCAATCAGAAAATGAAAATTAATTCTTTTTCCCTCAACCTGTATTTTCACAATAAATATTTCAACATGTATTGACGCTGTAAATTCCCATGATTTTTCAAATAAATAAACAAATACTCTGACATCATAGCACTATACGTATCCATACATACGAGTATGTTTGTAACTTATTTTAATAATTAAGAAAATTAAATAATCATACTTTATTCTATGTTAGTGCTTGTTCAAAAAGCGTTCACACCTAGACGATTCCGTTGATAACTCACGGGAAGACAAATCCAGTCGGCTAATCTTTTTCCCCAGTGAAATCTCCAGAGAGATAGGATATATGCAATTGTAATTTTTTAATGCTCAATTTTCGACCATAAAATTTGCATATTCAATGTCTTGCTATAGGCATGCATGCGTAAATTTAGTTTTTTTTAATTTTAATTATTCTGTTCTTCATTTTTAATGTAATTTTCATTTAATCTTAATTATTTTGTTTTGAATTTTAAGGTAATTATCATTTAATCTTAATTATTTTGTTTTAATTCAAATGTTATTTCCAATTAATTATAATTTTTTTTTGGATTTTAATGCAATTTCCATTTAAATGTACCTGTACTTTGAATTTTAGCGGCATTTAAAAACATTATTTAAAATGTTTCAATTTAATTTTTTTTAAATTAATATAAATTTTTATTAAATTATTCTTTGAATTTAATTAATTTAAAATTTTAATGAAATGTATATTAATGGTAAACAAACCTTTAAAATATTCTATTTAATTTTGCCGCAATATTAGAACGACCATGTTAAGAATAAAGAAAAAGTGTTCAGAATGTTTAGGCCATAAAAGCAATAATAAAGCTTGAGAATGCAGTTCCATAGCCAACACTTAGCTTTGTATAAAAGTTTGGGTGCATCATCGCAAGCATCACGGAGGAGTGAGTGAGCCGTCAATCAAATCAAGCTTGCATGTCATAAAATGCTGAACGGCGAATTAAAAGCTAGTGTTTCCAAATGTCATAACGCATAATAATGTTACATGTATAGAAGCATATGGAGGATATCAAAATTTGAGTGCCGAGCCCCGATTTATAAATCCAATAATAATAAGAGAATTGGTGTGAAAAATACATATTATTCTTCGTATATATTTGTACATTTGACAAGGACTTCTTGCCCGCAAAAAAGAAATTGTAAAATTTAATAATTCAAATGAAACCCCTCTCCAGCTGTTCATACAACTACACAGTTGTAAGAATTTTATATGGGAGACTTGAGCGAATGTCAAACGCTGCGTTGTCGAATTCTGTGCTGTTTTCTGCATTACTATGTTTTTCTTATGGACGAATTCACACCAAAAATTTATACGAGAAATCGTATACTTAATATAATACTTTGTATAATTTATATGTAAATTTACATAATAACTTATATGTGGAATTATATAGAAATTATATAAGAATTTAAAAGAGAATTTACATAAGAATTAATATGTGAGGATTTATATGAAAATTACTATAAGAATTTATATGAAAATTAATATAAGAAAAAACACTAGAATTTATAAGAATCGGAAAACACGAAAGACTGGAGCATGTGAGTTGAATGTTCATGTCGATGTAATGTGTGGCGTAATAAGTAAAATGTGTGCATTTAAAATATGTAAAATGTGAAAGGAACTGTTTGTAACACATGGCGTCTTTTAATAACAAGAGAGACGAGTTTTTAATATTCTATTATTAATGTTGACACCCTCCCCTTCTTTCTCCAAACTATCTGACTTTTAAGTCCTTCACTTTTAATACTTTTCACTACTACACACACACACACACACACACACTTTTTTCCCAGATCTCTCATTCATCGTCATCATCAGTGAAAAACTTAGTCTCTCGCAATATCATGTACTACAGATATACTCCCAATATATACTTAATGCTATCTCCGTAGATTATTTAGTCAAGTAGTGCGTCCTCGCGTTATGCCCTCCCTCGATCGTCTCCATATTCTCCGACATTATTGTATTACCCGAACCGAAAGCCCCATTATCAACTAACCGCCGCCGCCGTACTATTATATACACACTATTATCTTTATTAGAACTGATTCCCGGGTAATTTCCAAATTGCAAACAACAATGACTGACACGCTTGTATAGGAAAGCGTCCAACTTTTTTTATTTTGTT
Organism: Lipothrix lubbocki; assembly: GCA_034696945.1. NCBI lineage: Eukaryota > Metazoa > Arthropoda > Collembola > Symphypleona > Sminthuridae > Lipothrix > Lipothrix lubbocki. The sequence continues at coordinate 80,057 of JAQGAK010000022.1, read as the reverse complement.
TTTACAAACTACTGATATTTATATATTCTGTTATACCAGATACACAAACTATGAGGCTTTATAACTTTTTTTTATCCTTTCAACAACTTTTCTCTTCATCCTATCAACGTTAATTTTGCAGCGGAATCAATCCGATTATGGAACGAGCGTTTAGCACTTTTAAAATTCACCTTTCAAATTAGTACATAATAGTAAAAAATAGCAACTCGCTAGATCAAAAGTCAAAACTACACTGACACTAAATATAATTTGTTTTAAAAACCGAAAAAGAATCTTTTGTAAATTAAAACGATTTAATTTTATTTCTGAACGAAACGTAAACATGTCAATAATAGAATGATTTGATTTGTAAAGAAAAATTAAGTGGAATTAAAATAACTGGTTACTGGTTTTGAGTAATAAAAAGGACAGAAATGAAAATAATCTGTTAAAAATGAAAATAATCTGTTCATCATGTAAAACTGAGTCGAAATTAACCCAAAAATAGCAAGCAACTGACATAACTGACAATAGAAAAGCCATTGTTAAGGTCCTTAAAAAATTGAATTTTCCCCAACGCGGCCAACTTCCAGGAAAGTAATAATTAAATCATCATAAGAAGCCTGTGACGGATAAAAAACAACAACAATAAAATATCCACAACTGACAGCAGCAGACAATTACAATAGCAGGGGCAGGTGTCTGGATGAATGAGAAAAGCGAAACAGAAGGATGATGGGTAAAAAAGAATTTAAGACACTTAAGTTCCAGACGGGAATTAAGCAACTTGAGATATTACAAGCTAGAAGACAACAACAATAATAATAATAATAATAACAATAACAACATTGCAAGGGTATATAAGTTAACTGGAGTATTTGGACGAGCAAGTGAAAAAAGATTTCTACCAAAGTAAAGGGGGAAAGGAAAGATGGGCTCGAAAATTGTCAAGATTTAAAAAAAGGTGTTTCCTCTTTTCCAAGGGATCAGAAAGGAACATGCTCAAGTAGGCGATAAGGAGACCAGGCCATGTAACATCAAAATGAAGAGATTTATTGGAAAAGTACATCTGTATAAAGTTGTGAGAGTTTGTTAGCTTTTCTTGAAATAGCATTTGAGGAAGGAGGAAAAAAAAGAAGTGCAGAGGAAGAAAACACAGAATCAGATTTGCTTGGTTGCGGCGGTCGTTTTTGCATTGTCAAGATTTTCTTCTCGGGGAGGAGACTGCTTCTCTGTGGATTCTGTAGCACATGTACGGAACAAAATGTTCGGAGCCCAATGTAACGGATTTTCCTGCATTATAACTTGTTGTATATCAATTTCCATTGGAGGACGTACATCCTCCTGCTCCTGACTGTTGTATTTATTTGTGTTTTTGTGTGTGCAGAGCTGGGACTACACCGATAAGTAACATTTCTTTCTTGGGAGAGCTCTCCTTGTGTTGCACACAAGTTTCCCTGTCTTTTCCCTGTAGATGGGCAGAAATAGTAGGAATCCATTTTGTACCCGGGAATGGAAACACGTGAAGCGGCTTTTCCCCCTTGTTCCCCTGAGGAAAAAACTGTCAACTTGACTATTTGAATATCATGGAATTCCCCTCAGGAGCTCCCTTTTAATTATCCATACTGATATAAATGTTTTCAATTTACCCTCATCTCTCTCTTTTTCAACAGCATCAGTCCTCTTTTACTTTACAAGCTTCCATTCTCCTTTTCTCTCTCTCTCTCTCTTTCTGTTTTTTCTCCCTTTCGGTTTTTCCCTCACTTTCTGAATTTGTCTCTCTCTCTCTTATTCTGTTTTTTTTCTCTCTCTCTTATTGATGAACAGCAATTGCTGAAAGCATGCTTGCTGCATTAGAGAAGCAAGCAAGGATTGAAATAGCATAGGAAAGGATTGAAATAGCAAGCAAGGATTGAAATATAGCAAGCAAGGAAGCTGTTTGAAGAGAAATTGATCCTGTGAATCATGCACTTGATTGTAAAACATGCCGGCAGAAATGTGCTTATTATACGGAGCGTTTACGTTCAAGCTACTTCAGCTAACTCTAATTGATCCGTAAAACCACTTGAGTTTGTGAACTCCCCCATTGTGAATGGGCCCTTTGCGCCTTGTATTATAGCCCCAGTCGAGATGGCACTTGGCAATTTTTTATGGACCTCGTTCCGTCAGGCCATTGATACCTCCACCATTGTCTCATCTCTCTCTCCCTGTGTGCTGCTGGAGATCTGGCCAATTTTTGACGCAATATGAGTGTGTAGTAGTGAGTATGTATATTACATGTATATACTACGTCCTCCAGGCAGTCGCTCATTTAAAAAAAAATGTTCTTAATCCCCTGCATTAATTCCGTCAATGTTTTGCCACTGACGGCCGTGACCATCTCCCTTGTCTCCATTTTAGCAACAACAGTCGTCTCGATTGCATTATGCAAATTGAAAATTCTCCCTTCGATTCAGTGGTCGACCCTATTTTTACCACTAAATGCATTGCTGACAAATCTTTCTAGGTTTGTGCATGCGGCGTTTGCTTTTTTGGAGTTTAATGGTCCACGAAATATTTTTATACGTCGCTAATGCAAAAAAGAAAATTGCAAATGTACACGTTTTTTGTCAATTTAAACGAATTTTTTGCCAAAAAGTCATATTGTTTTGTAAAATTGAAGTTGATAATAGGCAAATTAAAATTTAAAATATTTAATGATTTCGTGAAAAAAAAACCCCAGCCCAAAATACATACAATGAATATTTTGCAATGTAAATTAAATCTAAAAATCAAATTAAAATATTCAAATAAAGCCTTAGGTTAAGTAGATTGAATCGGCAAAATCAAATGAAAAAGTTGCGATGTCTCAACGACAAGAATTTATGCCCGAAATGCAGCGAGTCCGTAAATCAAAATCAACGCCCTTGTGCATTACAAATGCAGTCAACGCACAAAGCCTGCATTTTTGTAAAAATGAAAAGTTAATTTTCGACTACGCTAAAAAGAACAAAGCAGAGAAAGGCTTATATATGGAAAGTAAAATGAACAGCGGTAAAATGAAGAAACGTTAAATAATAAAATATAAAAGCAAGAGGATCGTACATAATACAAACGAATGTAGTAGTCGTATAAAGTCTAGAGATTTTTTTCTCTCTTGGAAACGCCGACATTTTGATAAAGTACGTCCCGACACCCGCGAGTGTGTGAGAGAGAGAATTCAATCGAGCCTATACATTCGGTTGGTTCGGAGCAATCCAATGGTATTGTCTATAAGAAATGCGGCTGTGGGGGAACCTTAAATGGACTCTTTTTCTTCTATTGAATTGAATAAAATTCCACTTTTCCACATACTTTTTCTCCATTTTATTCGCATGTTGGGAATTCCTTACGTTCCCAACTACCAATCCTCCAAATCTCTCAATCGCATACCAATCCTCCAAACCCATCTACATACTCGTACATATCCAGTCACTTGGCAAATATTTATAACTCTGTGACGTGTAGAGGGAAAAAATCTTGTACATCATTTTCTGTTAGATGACTGTTTTATATGCATTTCTTCATTTACAGCGTTTTATGTTTTACACTCTAAATACACAAATGATACATAATATGAAAATAAAATAGCGGAAATACAATATTAAAAATAAAATATCGAAAACACAATACTAAAATTAAAATATCGAAAACACAATATAAAAAATAAAGTATAGCAGATGTGAAATATAGAAACATCAAATTTACAACATGCATGTTCACCATTAACTAAAGTTTTCATCCAAGAACTACGACATCTTCCCCCACCCGTCATGGTAACTCCGAAGCCAAAAGACAAGAAGAGGGACATTTTTACTCATTGTTTTCCCCATTTACAACGTGTGAAGTTCAACTTGTTGGAGTTTAGAGCCAATATCTCCTATCATCAGTCTATCTTCAGCAACTTCTGCGTTCTGCCATAGATTTTGATTTTTTGTACGCCGAGAAAACTTTAACTGCTGGGTTGAACAACGAAGTCTTTAGGTTCTGCATGTTAAAATATTATTGTACATACTTACAACATTGTCGTGCACACTTAACTATGATTGTAGATTTAAATTGTTGTGGTATCATTGCCGTGTATATCTGTACTTGGTTTTAGATACTTGAAACATAGTTGTACATACCTGGAACATGGTCGTACATACTTGAAACGTAGTCGTACATACTTGAAACATAGTCGTACATACTTGAAACATAGTCGTACATACTTAAAATATAGTTGCAGATACTTGAAACTGAGGCTTATACACTTAAAACATAGTTGTACATAGTAAAATTACGTTTGTTCATACTTGAAAAATCCTTTTACATACTATAACCTTTGTTGTAGATACCTGAATCATTCTTGTACTTTGTACATCTTATATCAAATTCTACATACAATTTATAGATAGCCAATTTAAAATATAGATATAATTTTTTAAATATATAATTTATGTAAGATACAGAATTTTTTAAATCTAGAATTTATATAAGATACAGAACTTATACAAGATCCACAATTTCCCAAAGATATAAACCTAAAATTTATGAAGCATTTGTTAGACAGCACATGTATGTACATCAATTGTAAAGGAAAAACATGTAATAGAAATACATAGATACCTGGATACTAGTTCACTTCTCTGGTTTAGAGCTCATTAATCAGCATCCTGTTTATCGGTGTCATAATCAAATGAGTTCCTCACAACCAAGCCAAATCAGAGCCTGTCATCAAGCCACCATCACTTTAGGCGTGTTCACAAATCCTGTTTTTTTTCACTCTTCTCTCTCTTTTTACTTTTGCTCCTCCGTCGTTGGAACAAAAGCCCTTCGGTGTACTTCTCCGTACTTCCAGCCATAAAACTGTACACACTTGTCTAGTCTTTTTATGTGTAGGACGTCTCTCGTAGAAGTTTCGCTTGTTATTATTCCCATATGTTATAGCATACGTTATTATTACGGAACTCCACTTTAGGTCACTTCTCCGAAACGAGGCAGATATGCAGGAACTTGGAGGGAGCGATGAGGGTGAGAGTCTAATATTTCTTGCTTTGGTGATGCTCGCATCACTTGGGGAATTTATTACGGCAAAAATTAAATTAATTTGGAGAAATGCTAATGCCACACCATGCAAAGTAAAATGCGCTTTACATGCCGAGAATTTTATTTCCAGAAACGTTAATGCTTTCATTCATTGAAATCATAGTTACATTTTTAATTATTTTGGACGCTTTGATGCTTTTTTAATTTTCTTCTACAACGTTTTAATTTCCTTACATGTAAACTTTTAATTTTCACCCAAAGTAAAATGAAAAATATTACTACAAAATCAAAAGAAATAGTAATGATGCTTAAATAAAATAAACGATATAAATTCTTAAAGATTTTCATAAAATTCATGGAAGACATATGATGATTTACATGGAAAATGTGAATTCGCCAAAATTCATGCCCGCTAAAAATTAAAATAATCAACAAAAAAGTTCATAAATTCTGGCGTGAACATCCACGCCAAAAAACTTGACAACCGGTGTTTAAAGTGAACATGGAAGAAAAAAGTTGGCGTTCCAAAGCTTGACGCTCGTCGTTGTGTAATAACGATACCACAAGGATTTTCTACAGAAAAGGACAGCTGTGGAAGCGCTGTAGACCTTACTTCCCTTGAATTCACAAGGGGATTAAAGTGAAGACTGGAAACACTTTTTAGGTGTGTATAGATGTAACAATATGTATATAACATATAGCTAAAATAAATAAGAAGAAAAAAGTAAAACAAAAATTAATCTCTAGTGAACTATTAGGCTGGATTTGGTGTGGACGCGATTTAATTTCCCAGAGGTTTTTTTTTCCTTTGCAATTTCTGCAAAACTACAGACAGCGATTCCAGCTACATACGATGTATAATTTTATATACACGTTTTTACTATATCTCCGTTTAGAGATAGAACTTCATTACATTTGTATATGGATAAAAATTTAACTCCGCCGTATTTCTTTGAGAAATTTACAGTGGTAAAAGGAATTTCACCATTTGATATAAAAACATATTTTCAAGCCAAGCTATATTGAAAATGCTAATAAAACGCCCATTTTTAAGTATTTTCATATAAAAACATAAATGCGTATATAGCATTTCCAGCTACGAAACATAACATGTTCAAAGCATTTTTGTGCCCATACACCTATATTTAAGCATTTCCTCATATAAAAACAATGCTTGAGCGAAGCTGAAAGTAGTTTAGGGAACGTGTTTAGGCCCGTTGATAATAAACTCAAGTCCTGTACATAACAAGCACATGTATATAATTAGACAAGTGTGAGAGTAGGAGATCGCAAGTTACCTCTTCTTGATTGAATCATCTCCGGTAGTAGTAAAACTTTTGGGAAAATAAACCTTTTTAATTTCCCCGTGTGTCCGTGGCGTGGATTCTATGGAGCGTAATTTGGTTGCAGGGGGAAACATAAGGACTAAAGAACAAAATCATTTGTTCAACTTGACTAATCGCAAGTTACAACTATGGAGTACTGCATGCAATGCTTTTTTCCCCTGGAATTTTCACTTATTCTAGCTTTGGAATTGGACGCCTAATTTAGTGTAATTTAAAATATCGCTGCTAATGCATTGCTCTGTAAAATACACATTTTCTTGATAACGCACATTATATAAAATACATTTGCTGTATAAAAATTTTCATGTACCATGGGAATGTGTTTTACATACTTATAATAAGAGATTGTCATATAAATTTGAGATTAATACATAAAACGCCATGCTGTATAAAAAGTCATATGCCTTGTTATAATATGAAATAGTCTATATATGAAATACACGTGAAAAGCATGTTATATACAATATATAGAATAAATGGCGGAGTAAAATGAACAATAATACAAAGTAATGCAATGTAAAGCAATATAATAAGAATGTATAACAGAACGTGTGTAAAAGGACGGACGTGTTGTCAGTTGTGAGTGAAGTTTAAAAAAAGAAACCTAAAATTAATCTCCATTAATAATCTAGCTAGCCTAATGATGAATCAGGAAGCATAAAATTCTCTGGGTTTTAATGAGCTCCTTATCATGGGATTCATCAGAGTTGAAAAGGATTCATTCATTAGAGCAAAGACACCTACCTACCCATCATTAAATTGACGTGTGCTGAAATACTATAATTTAGTGCAGTCGTTAAATCCAACCTATTATCCCACTCAACGGGTTTCATTAACTTTGGTAAGATGGTGTGGTTGAATACAATGCCGAAGGTAGGGACTCGAGAGAACTTTTCACAAAATACACACACACACACGGTGAGAGTCTCGTCAACAACCAAACTAAAGCATACTTACTATGCTACCTTCTCCCTTATTGTGTGTGTGTGTGTTTGCGCTAATACTTGGTTTATAGACCTCACTACGTTTTCCCTATACTTTCCTACTTGGCTTGACTTGAGACTGGCCTCCCCGCAATACAAACGGGGTTGCGCTGATTATTTCTCGCTCTTTCGCTGGTTTTGCCATCCACCTCCAATATTATTTGCTATATAAGTCGTGAATTTTTTTACGGCACAAGTTCATCCATCTACTTTATTTTCTTCGAAATATTTACTTTAACTCTCTCTCTCTCTCTTTCTCTCTATTCTCACTCCCGACTCTTTTATTCCCATTTGTTATTTCTTCCTTGTGCCCGTGTTTAGTGTTTAGACTCACGATTAGACTGCCGTTTCGAATTTGCTGCGGTTCCAATTTGCATTTCCTTTGGTTTTACATGGCCACAGTTGTCAATTTGGAAGCTTGATATTTAAATTCTGGGTTCTAATTTTCAACTCATTAGCATTTTACAAAGTTTTGGCTGTTCGGGGGATGTAATTCTTGGCTGGAGGAGCTGTCATGGCTACGTTCGAAGCTACATTCACCATGGCGTAGGCACTGAAAATTCACCCAAAGCTACCACAGCCGATTATGTGGTTGGGAAATTCTGGACATTTTCTTTGTACTCCGTTTCACTAAAAATGTTTTAGTTTTAAAGCAGAATCCTATAAATTTTTAAATGTATACCCAAAATGTATTTCTGCTAAATTCTAAAATACCAGTCACGAAATAATTGTCGCTAAAAATCATAAAATTGACTGAAAATATAAACAAAATACACGTATATGTATGTACAAATTACATGTGTAATGTTATTTGCTATATTTAAATCCAGACCTTAAATAATTGCAATATTTATTATATGTGGACTGCGTCGTCTAAGGAAAATTCCATAGCGGCAAGCGGAATCAATTGGATAAAAGTATCTTTCTCTCCCTCTCATAATTTCAGCCACATCACATCGTCTGAGCAGTCAACAGGAAAATCATGGAAAAAACTTGTTCTTTAGAGAGCTCGGTAAATAGAGAAAAAATTCGAAAAAATCCGGGCCCCATCCATTACGAAATGACATTTATGCAGAAAAAACTATAAAATACTGAACAATCAGCGAACAAACGAATGCTGACATCCCACATGTAAATAATTATGATTAACAATGTAAACTGTGGTATCAAAGAGTGAATAGTGGAACCAACGACATGGCTATTATTCTTATGAGAAGAAAAATCTGAAACGCAGCAAGGCTTCTTGTCTCTACGACGACAATGATAATATGTCAAATCAAAAGGAAAGAGGCAAAGGTATATACGAGAGGAGCACAGCAAACAAAACCAGGCAGAGCAAATAAGCCAAACAACATAAAAACGTTTGAAGGAAAATAAAGTAAAGTAAAGACCCGGACTGCTCGTAAATTACTTTTCTATCATTCCCATACAGCCAGCGTATCAATGTAATTACAGTCAAGTGCGGTGAGGAACAAAGGATGTGAAGACATCTACAGTGCCTACAGCGGAATTGCCTGAGTTTCAAGCCATTTATCTAAGGAGTTGGATTGTAAATATACATATAAAATGCATAGTAAGAAATAGAAAGTATACACACAAACAACCTAATATGCATATACAAGTATATAAAATCACATATAAAACACAAATTACACGCAAAAACATACAAAATTACATGCAAAAAAATACAAAATTACACGCAAAAACATACAAAATTATATGCAAAAACATACAAAATTACATGCAAAAACAACAAAATAACGTGTATAAACATACAAAATTACGTGCAAAAGCAAACACAATTACATACAAAGGCGTACAAAAATATGTATAGAAAGATACAAATCCATGTATAAAATATGCTAAAACCATGCAAAATCACACAAAAATTATGGGTTTGGGGCTATTTAGAAAAATCAAGAAACGTTGACTGCATGTATAGTAAATGTACAAAATTATACAAGTACACATACAAAACTTCATGTAGAATGTAAAATCGCTACAGCAGAACCAAAGTTTGCCTATGGAAGAACTACAGAGTAAAGTAAACTTGCAGTTCGACTTCTTTCTGCAGAGCAGCAGCTTAAGGTCTACTGTAAAATATTGTACTCACATAAATTCTACATTGTTCTGGCGTGCTTGCTGTTTTGTGGTCGTCGTCGTCGTCGAGGAAAAAACAACAACCATGCCGATGCTGCCTCCGTGTGTTTGAAATGGGAAAGTAGTTAAAAGTAAAGGAAAATACGAAAAGTTAAAGGGAAATTGAAGGAATTATAGGCGAATTAAAGGGGAATTGAAGGAGTTAAAAGCAAATTCAAGTTGAAGGAATTAAATGCAAAGTGGAGTAGATAATGTTGAATTCAAATTTGAGGGGACGCGTAAAATTCGGAGGGGAAAATGTTACGGAGGTTAAAATAAGCGGGAAATAAGCCAATTTTGATGGAAGGTTTGGGTGACTGTGTGAGCGTTGGAGGGAAGTGGGAAAAGAAGAAGAAGAAGAATAAGGGAAAAGGAGTAAATCCATATGACATTAGGTAAAGCAAGCATTCATGTACCCCAAGTATTGTACTTGTTTAGAGGCAATCACCGAGACAAAGTAGGAGTTATTCCTTATACAAGCTGCACAAGAGCAAGAGGACCGGGGAAAGCATGCTACTCAACTTTTGGGTTAATGCTAAAATGCCAAGAGTCTAAAGAAAGCCCTTACAACAGATCTTGTATCATCGGGTTTTTCACCACCAAGTTTTACATCCTTTTCAACAAACTTTCTATAGCTCTTCTTTCCCTTCCGTATCCCTTCTATATAACATGAGCATCCTTGTGTGTATAGCGTGCGAAAGTGTATTCTTTTTTAGCTTATTTTACGCAAGACGCTATTTTGCGTGGGGGACGGTAAAATATATGGAAACGGTAGTCGATTCTAGTACGCTCTTGTGTTGTTGACTTGGTAGTTTCTTTCGTGGATGCAGTAACTTTTGCGGGCATCTGCCCGATCTTGTTTTTCTATGTTCGTATAACATTTTTGTAGCTTCTTGTGGCATTTTCCTATAACTTTGTGTATGTTTTTGTATGTTCGTATGACAATTCCGTATACCGTTTCCCTATCTCACATGACATTTCCCTACGCCCGTGGAGCAATTTCTACAGTTTTTTCGTACCTCCGTATAAGATTTGCCTATGTTTGCACACTATTTTGTATATTGTAGTATAGAATTTTCCTATGTTAAAAGAGCGTTTTAGGAATAAGTTAGTATAACAATTTCCTACAGCATTTTGTATCCCAGTATAACAATTTCATGTAGTATTTTTGTATAGCAATTTAATATAGGATTTTCGTATCTCCATACGACAATTTCCCATCCAGATTCCCATTCCCTCTACGGAAACTTGAACTACTGCGGGACTCCGAGTATTGTGCGGCCGGGTAAAACGGGAATAAAAGAGAAACGTGAGCACAAAACTGAGGACAAGTTGAGAAACTATATATTATGTATGCCCGGAGCAGAGAGATGTCATGGGAACGAGTACCTTGACAGCAAACTTCCGAAGTACAAAAATCTTTTGCTTTCCCCATCCACAAATATATAAGTGGCTCCCATGTTCAAACAAATATCTACTTGATGAGACTTATCTCTTGTTCTCATCCTTGTTTTTATCCATATACAAGCACTTACAAATACATGTTTGAGATGCGTATCGATATAAAAGTTTCGATCTCTACCTATGCTCAAGCTCTGCTGTGCTTTGAAACTTAAATATAAATGCGATTTATATGTGTCCACATGCTAATCATCGAATGCATACTAATGAACCTAAAAATCCGAATCGATTCCGAGTAAAACAATACTTAACTTTACATATAAATATGTAAATTTAAGATTCCGTATCTCAAAGAAAAATACTTACGATTTGAACAAATAGTAAGAAGAAAAGAATAGTAAAAGAATTAAATTTTGTAGGTATGTGAAATTACAGTTTTGTATATAAAGATTGCTACACATTTAAAATGTAAAAACCTAAGCAATTCCCACAGGAATAAAACTATAGACTATCAATGCCATTTGTGAACCTCCCTGAGCAAATCCAATCGTAAACCTCAGAATTTCAAAACGCCTCTGAAAACGCAGCACAGTAGATACTTGCGATTTAAAGAGCGTAAATGTGAAGCATGTAAATGTAACCTCGAACCCGAAAAAAAACAAGTTCTTTATCCAGCGCAAAGAAGACGGAGGAAGACATAGGGAAAGGAAAGTGTGTAGTTGTCGTATGTTTTCATGTAGGGGATAAGTACACAGAGCTACGAGAATAGTTATGAGAATTTAAGTAAAGCACACCGAGCAGACACAAGTTTCATTCTTACGGGTGGAGACGAGATAAAATGGAGAAGGAAAAAGGACAAAGCTCCTAACAGGGAAAATTTTACGCTCACAAAATGTACTAGTAACTGCTATTATATACTACACTAGTATTTGCTTTATCTCCTCTGCTCCGCCATGTATCTACGCATATGTACATATGGACAAGAGATAGCAGCGATGAGATGAGCGCATATAAGATTATGGTCTTGGCGTTGAACGAAAACGACCTCGACGACAGACAACATGGTACATCCTCGGCCAAGACTGCAGTTTGCCCTTCGGTTGATAGAAGTAGTTTGTGAACAGAAAAAAAAGCCGGAGAGAAGAGAAAGAACGTATGCATAAGTATACACATGCCTATATACATATATATAAGAAAATGGAAGTAGCACTTCTCCTTTCTCCCTCCCCTATACCAGCATATACTATACTATAAGCTTTGTAGTCGCGGGTAAAAGATAAGTCGATTTTTCGATCGTCTCGCCCGCCGTTTCTCCTTCTACACATTTTATTCCTTCTCTCCTTTTTAACTGAAGGGTCTTCGTGTTACAATTCACTATGCTACAGACAAGGACAAGTTATATTAAGCTAACTTTCTTTTCGTCTGTTTATCTCCACTGAGAAGCTCCTAGCATATTACAGTATCCTCCACTTTAGGCGTCAGTTCAGGCACCCGGAGACCAAGGTTTTTCACAATTCCGAGAAGAACCTTTTTCTGAACCTGGACAAGAATCTTTTTCTAAACCAGTAGAAGAATCTTTTTCTAAAGCAGAAGAAAAATCTTTTTCTAAAACAGAAGAAGAATCTTTTTCTAAAACAGAAGAAAAATCTTTTTCTAAAACAGAAGAAAAATCTTTTTCTAAAACAGAAGAAGAATCTTTTTCTAAAACAGAAGAAGAATCTTTTCCTAAAACAGAAGAAGAATCTTTTTCTAAACCAGAAGAAGAATCCTTGTCTGAACCCTGAGCGGAATCCTTTTATGAATCCTCAGAAAAAGATTTTTGGTGAAAACGGTTGCTCTTAGAAACCTCAAGAAGAAGGGAGTGGAAGCTCTGAATTAAGAAAGCAGTTCACCGCCCTTCAGTGCAGATACCGGGAGAAGTCAAAAACCAAATAAATAGACTTTCTCCTCTGGGATGAATAAGAATTATCATGCTTTTACTCTCTTCATGTTTCCTAATTTTCATTACAAATTTACATTTTACGGACGATTTCACAAGCTACTTTTTTACATTTTCCACTTCAAATCCTTATTTTTCTTCGGAACTTTCCAATTTTGACAATGATAAAGGACAGATTGTGTTTATTTTATTTGTACTACTGTTGGACTATTTTTCCTTTCTCTAATCTTGTTATATGTACTTTTTATTGTTTGGGCGTGCAACACTTTTTAGGTTTTCTAATCCACAATAAAATGGGCCCAATCTTCCCCTATAATTTCTATTTTGTTCGCTGCATTTTCAGATTTACTATACTATTTTCCCGTAAATACTCCCTGTACTTCCTCTTACAGTTCTTCTTATTCCTTTATCCGTCTATATGCTTGAGCATTACAGCAAAACGGTTTTGTAGTTGGCAGGAGGCCACTGCTTGGCTTCTTCCCGAACCAAAACTGACTCATTTCGGGGTTTAGCGGAACCTCAAAATACTCCTTCCGTTCGTCAGTCTTATTACGATTAGTCCGAAGATTATCACTGCGCGCCTCCGCCGTTTTCGTTCTTGACTCTTATTTTCTCAGCGTTTGAATTAACATTGCTCTACTGTCGATTTAAAATGCTTTCATCTTTTACTATTCTACTAAGGCTCTATCCACCTGGGGAGGGACCGATTGAATTGATCGTGCGTGCTATGAACATTAAATTTAATTTTGATTAATAATTGAGACAATTTAATTTTAATGGATAAATAAGGCATAAGATTCATAGTATAATTAAAAATAATTCATTGTTTTTAGACTCGCCATAGTAAAAATTGACAAACTCAAAATTTACTAATAAGCTTAAATAGGATTTAACACAGAATATTAGGAAATAAATTATTGACTACGCCCGTAACTTGTGCAACTTTGTTGACAATTTGAAGAAACATGTCATCAGAAGAAAACACTTATTTGCAGTGCCCTATACCAATCGTCGTAACAATTATCAGGAATAATTTCCTGGAACTTATTTTCACCCCGTCGGACTTCTGCTCCGAAGCTTAATAGGCAGTTCCTTCGACTGTAATTTTGTAATTGGTAACCAAAATTGAGTTTTTGTTCACCTTTCGCCAGAGCTGTGCACCTTGAGTATCAGAACTAAAACATGAGTTACAACATGTGAGCTTATGAAAGAAAGCTTTCTTTATAGACAATATAACAATTTACATATAAATACAAATGTATATATATCGTATATACACAAATAAATGTTCAATCAGTTGCTTTTATTCACAAGCAAAACTTTCATCAGCAAAGGAAATCTTACCGGTGAAATGAACCAGCGATTTTAGTCTAAAAGGTCAGTCGAGCTCAAGAGTTGATTCCAGGAAATGGGAACTCTTTTTCTTAATGATGACAGAACACGGCCTGACGTAGGAGAATAAAACAGACATAAAAATAAAACACGATTAGGGAAATTGTTAGCTTCATTAGGGAAACTATAACACCGATATTATGATCATTAACAAATGAAATGCTCATTAGTAAGCAATTTATTTCCTATGCAAAGCCTATAATATCAGTAATGTCAAAGTTATTTTGGATGCAAAACCTTCCATTCTCCATATAATATCAAACTAATTCCCAATGAAATAGCAGCGTATAAAAATGTTGGAAATTCTGGAATTATTATTGACTTGAAATAGAAATGATGGATAATAATGGGACCATTACTAATAATTTTTAAGAAGGGATTAAACTCCAACGCCAATGTTCTAATGAAATTTCCCTGTAAGAATTAAAACCTCCATGGTATTATTTATTATTACGGAGTTTATTGGGGGAGAGAGGAGTACGTATATAGTTTTACTTTATATTTACAATCATCGGGTTGTTATTAGTACCAAAAGGAACGTCATTCTTTCCCCCCACACGGTAATCAACGAGGAATATAGTTATAGTTTTGTAGTTATTAACGAAAATACTCTTTGCCTGAGCTTTGGATTTACTGGTGCAAATTTTGACCCGTAGTTTCATCAACGTGTTAATTACTTTTACCGATAGGCATGTAATTTGAGATCCACTATTTTTCTCAATTGGCTCTATTGCTTCATTCTAGCTCTAGGAGTATGCAATTATTCGGTATTTTGTAATAGTTATTTACTGTTAGGCTATATCCCCCAGCCTTATTAAGTGTACACACGATATATACTTTCATGTTACAGAATGTTCGATAAGCTACATTTATTTATTTTGCTGCTTCGCTGGTCTTCGAGTTACTGTGCACAGGCAAATTAATCATTTGGGAAGTAATTTCGTGTATTTTTAGAGGTAGAAACTAATTAGGGGGAAATATTATTTTACTTGTTTATACCCACTTTGTAGTTATATCAACAATGATTGTTTATTATATTATTTCGTGGCAAAATTTCAATCATTTTGCGGTGAATTTCGAATAATTTTGTAGTAATTTTTGATTAATTTTGCAATAATTTTTAATTAATTTAGCAATAATTTTCAATTAATTTAGCAGCAATTTCTAACTAATTCAGCAACAATTTGAAATGAATTTTCCCGTAAATTTCGATTAATTTAGCATTATTGTTTGATGGATTTTTCGGTAATTTATAATGAATTTCCAACTCTGAAATAGAAAATTTGGGCAAAAATGTTCTAAGAAATTCAAATGCGCGGCCAAAAAAATAATTTGAGACAATGAATAATGGACGGGAGCACAACAACGCCATTAATGTCATTAAGCTATTGATAATGAAATCATCGAATTAAAATGTTAATGAGGCCAATTAATCCGCTCAACCACGAAATAATGACAGCCGCCTAAATAATTGACAAAAACAAGCGCAAGCTTGGGGCGAACTTTTAAATTATGAATCCAATGATAAAGCATTTGGAATAAATTAACAATCCACAATAATAAATTCAGAATCCAAAGAAGGAATAATAAGAGTAGTAAAGTCAACAGGAAAGGCAAAACAAGCTAATTTCCCAGGCGTTGTAAACTGAATTACAAGAAATAATAATTCAAACAATGAGTAATTTGAGCAATGACAACATGAGGAACCAGTGTAGTAAATAGTAAAAGCACGCCACATGACAAAGTTGTAATGTAAACAAGTAGCGTAATAAGGCCCGCGTTCAAATATTTAAAGAACAAAATATGTTTTTACAGGAATTTGCGGTAATCATAACCAAATGGACATGAACGTATTTATTATTTATCCATATATGTATGCGTAAGCGTCTAAACAAACGGTGTAATTCCGGAAATATATCTCGCTATTAGGGACAACAACGGAACAAGTGTATTGACAGGTTCATTAAAACAATAATAATTTAAGACGATTATCTGGCTTCTGCTCCAGGACTTTCATTTGAGCTCTTATTTTAGTCATTGGAAGTATATAGTAGAATAGAAAGGACGAGTGAATGATTTGTAAACACAAAAGGCACCAAAAAGTCAAGAGAGGGGAGGTTAATTTCATCGCCACACACAAGCACACACACACAGAAAGAGAGAGAGGATAGCCGGGAAAGGAATAGAAGAGACATTCGGAGAAAGTCAGTTAAGTTAATTAAGACCTATTTTGGGGGTTCCCGACTTAGACAGCAGCAGCTCTTGTTCCTGCATGCTTCCATGAAGTATTTATAAGGTGTCAGCCGAGATAGTGTTCCGGTTTTACGGACCTTTTAATGCTATAATCCTATGTATTTTCTTCTCGTGTATGTTCCATGTATGTACATACATCATTATTATGTACATGCCTGCAGTACAAATAGCAAGCTAGTGGGATTAGGATATCTTGTGTTTGACATGGACAGACGTCAAAACGGGAGTGGTACACATGTATCCTGGGTGGCGATTTTATGTTCAAAAATAGAATCGCCAGAATAGTTTAATTCAATTTGCTCAATTTTGAACATTTAATTCGATTTCAGCATAGAGCTTCTTTGTTTGGCATTCCTCGTTAACATTATTAGCTCGAAGGACCAAAATACATTCTGGGGATTTAATACGCTCAATGACTTTCCCATCCTCAATTGTCTGTCTCCAAGTAGATTTCTATAGTTGTCCAGGCCGAATTCTTTGTCGAAGCGAATTTTCTTGTCGATGCAGAATTTCTTGTTCAATGCAGATTTTCTTTTCCGATGCGGAATTTCCTGGATGGATTCGCTCCTCTTGACGAATCTTGTGGACAGCGTAGCTTGTGCTTAAATAAGAAATTGAGTGCTAATGCAAAACTTTTATTTTACAATATTTATTATTCTCGTATCGATCCCAAATAGTTAATTTATTGAAGAATTTGCATCGACTCCATCGGCGTGAGCCATTGATGTTAAACGTGTGAAAGCAAAGTATGAAATGAGTGATCAAATAGTTGAAAAAAAATCTGGAGAGAGGCAATTTACAATAACCATACAGATATAAAAGGTGCACACGCTAGACATTCAAGTGCATGATTGACAGTAATGTCGGGTTTACCACTGCTATCAATTTAAAAGCGAAAATTCGTAAATAATTTCTTCTAACAGCCCTCGTGAAGTTCGGAATTGTTCCCTGTAACAACTTCAACAAGGAAACAAGTTTTCCTTTTAAACCTAACAACTTAAACGTGAAAATTTGAATGTAAATGTAGCAATCTAAGTAAATCATTTCAAATTATCGAATTCCATGCATCATGTAAAACCATCCGTTATATATGTTCTCATATCGTCACAAAGTTTTAGGATATTCGTTATGCAGTATGGGAATTGTGTAGTATACTATTTTACTATAAAATGAAATGATTCGTCTAGTTGTTTACAGTCGTTGTACTTTAAATGCGCCTCTCAATGTTTCTTCGGGTGTTGGGTGTAATTTCGTGCTGGAATTTCAGTTGAATTAGTTCGTCAATTGCTATTAATCCCATTCGCTACACCTCTCGTACGTCCCTTTTCCACCATCCGTCACACCATTTATCCCATCATTGGCGGCAACTTCTTCCTATTAATTTCACCATTTTCCCTCTCACAACCCCGTCTCCTCACATTTTAAAATCTAAATTATCACAAAACTCCAAAGTTTGTACAAGCTATAAACAATTCAACTTTACTTTATAAACAATTCAGTTTTACTTTATAAGCGATTCAGTTTTACTTTATAAGCGATTCAGTTTTACTTTATAAGCGATTCAGTTTTACGTGATAAACGATTCAGTTTTATGTGATAAACACCTTAATTTCGATAAATTTCCTTCGATAAATCGTCCAGTTTTATTTTCAAACAGCTCAGATTTACTCAATAAATAGTCCGGTTTTACTTTGATTATTCGCAATTAAAATTTCCATTTCCCAGAGTTCTCATTTCTATCAAAATGCTCTGTTTGCCCTGCTTACTTTGCTTTTGCTCGTGTTGAAATACCGTCCTAAATGACATTAAATGAAGCTAAATTGCAGGAATATAGCCTGAGTTGATAGAACATAAAATTGCAATTTAAGTCAAAATTGATAAATTATGGTTTTAGTTTATTTTAGTTTGAAAATTATTTGTGTTTTCCAAACATAAGCAGTAATCTTGAGAGTATAATGTGTTTTGATCGCATTAAATCGAATTTTAATTACTTATGTCTATTTACGAAATTATTTAATTTGGACAGCGAATTATAAAGTTAAAGTATTAAAGCGATTATCTATCTGGATATTGATAAATGGTTTTTATGCTACATGATTGAGGTTGACTTTTTGTTTTCAAATATTTTAAAGGATTTTACTCGAAATTTTAATATTTTGTGAGTATTTATAATTTGTATAAAATTCTTAATAAAGAGGTGTCATTTGTATTAATTTTTTTTAAATAAATTTTTTTAAAAAATTTCCGGCAAGAAGTTCAAACAGGTAAAAATGAAAATAATTTAGTGACAAACATGGGAGAATTCTTAAACGAAATAATTAAATACAGTAAATAGAATTTAAAATAGATAAACAGGTTTTTGAATAAAGTCCAAAAACAATTAAACATATTCTACAAGCATCAAGAACCATAAAGCAAAATACATACAACAATCTTAATAATATTCACAAATAAATACATAATCTCTCAATGAAACCCTCAAATTTCAGAAACTACCCAAGAATACTAAAAATCCAGAAGAAACCACAGAAATCATCATGCAAATCATTGCAAATCATTACAAAATATATAAAATTAGCACAACAATTGTGGAATAGATCGTGACTATACTCGTAAGACTGGGAGCTAAGCATATTTCGATCGGATTAAAAGCATCTTTGGGGCAAATGTTCCAATAAAATGGAATAAGTAGCAGATTTCTTTCTCAACTGTGAACTCTCCCCAGTCCCAGGAACCAAGAATACGGGAAGCGGGGGGAGAAGAATCAAAAAAGAAGATCGGGAATGTAAATATTAGAGAATAGGGTAGTTTAAATGGAGTTGAAAAGGGTACTTCTTGCTCATGTTATTTAAATAGCATGTAAAGAAGGTAGAAATAATGCTATAATAGTATAGTGTATTACTTCTAGTATGTATGTATATTCGATGTATAATACTTGTAGTACATAATAGATATAGTATTTAATACTTCTAATATTCTAGTATATGTATCATTTGTATATGTAGTACTTCTAGTATACTCACAATAGACCTAGTATGTACTAATTCTAGTATACGTAATACTCGTGTAGTACAGCTGGTAAAGTAATACTTCTCGTATGTAACCCTTCTAATATTCCAATACTTATAGTATACTTATACTAGGTCTAGTACTAGTGTATACTCGTAGTACAGCTAGTTAGTATAAGTAATACTTCTAGTAACCCTTCTAGTATGTAACCCTTCTGGTTTAACTCATGTAAATAAAAAAGAGATATTTGTTGAGTGCAGGAAAATATAAAAAGAGTGCATATATTGTATTCAATAGCTATAGTAAAAAGATTGCTATTACATATAGTGTTTAGAGAGTCCGGGGAAATAAAACGAGTTCGGAAAAAATAGTTAGAGAAGCTAAACGCGAAAGAAGCTAAAATAGCGAAGGAGTGCTGAGTGTTTGTGGAGTGCGAGAAAATAAAAAATAAAAAAAAGAATGCAAGAGAGAGTAATAACATGAGAGTGAGAGTAATTTAACAAGAAAGAGATATAGAAAGAAGAAGGAAAGAGAGAGAGAGAGAGAGAGAGAGAGAGCGAGCAAAGAGTGCTATGGTGTGAAGGAAGCTCGGAAGTGTTTTTGAGGGTGGAGGTATATGTTTTTGGAAGGATTTATGAGGAGGAGATCATGTGTAAGTCGATAAGAGAAGTGTTATTGATTGACATGTAAAGTGAGGGATGGCAGGGAAATACATGGGTTGTACAAGGGTTGTAACAAAAGGAGCATAACCATCGCGATGTATCAGTAAGAAGAGGAGGCGGGTCGACTCTCAGCCAACCACTATGACGCCGCTGGCGGGGAGAAAAATCTAACCGAAACTCAAGTTCCCCAGAGAAAAAGTCGATCCCCCTTGCTCCCCAGCGTTATTGTTCACAAGACATGATTATGATTGGCCAAACCCTGCAAATGCTTGTTACCACCATTAGCATTTAGCATTCGACCCGACAGTAGTAACACTGGTAGTGCTTGTCCTAACGACTCGAAAAACTCCTCCAAAAACTTCCAACCAAACATTTACAATATACATTGGACAACACACACACACACACACATCACACAGGTAAGCATAGGCTGACACATGTACAAGTTTACACACGACGACCACGACGACTACATCCAACAACAAGCTTCCACTTCCAACAACATTACTTACACTACTACTCCTCGTCTCTTCCTCTTCTACTCCAATACATCATGTGACCGAATGCCTACAAATACAGACAATCCGCTTCCACACTTTGACCTCTCATCATCATCATCATCATCATTATCACTTATCATACTCACCTGGTTATACTAACTCCAAACAGCTCTCCAAACACTCGCGTCATTTCTCATCTGCACGCAAGCCAAGCAGGCCAGCACTTCCAAACTCTTGTTGTTGTTACTCGGAAGAGCCAGAGAGAGCTAAGAAAATTTATTTTTAACAACATTATTTTTAAAACAATTTTTCCCGTTCTACAAACATTTACATTATACAGTGAATTTAGTACTACAAAAATATATTGTGAATCCAAACAAAATTATAAACTTTACTCCGAATCTAAAAATACCGTTGATCTGATTAAAATCTGAAGACAATACTTTATCTTCATACAATATCACCGTTGGTTATTTGCCTATCTGATTGAAATATTGTCGTCAATCTGAATTAATATCTCCGTCGTCATTCATTATAAAACAGCCTTCAACATCTCGATTCAATAGCAGAATACTTACGAAATACTCCTCGTAAACACTGAAAATCCTGCAGTTGTCACCAGTTCTAAAAATAAACGTTTTCTATGTGGGAAACTGTTATATACTATTGTTGTTCAAAGTGGGAAAACTTGTTGTTAAAAACGTGGACTTGTCAGACTATTCACACATCACACTTATTGTGGGAAGATCCTTCCGCTGGACAAAATTAGACTTTTTTGAGGAATATTTTGATAATTAATATCAATAATTTTTTAATGAGAATCTTTAACCTCAATTCTTCAAATTAATCTCAAATTTCTTCAAAGCTAGAAGTTCTTTCAAACCTTCAATATTATTGAAAGAGTTATGTTCAATGACATTTTAGAATTTAAAGTCTCTTTTTAAAATCTAAACTTTTGATTGTTTCAAATAATTTTGACGGAAACAATTTGGTCATTAACAACCTCTGCAGAAGTTAATTTCCAATAAAAACACAATCAAAATATTTAAAAAGTGAAGCCTAAATATAGTGAAGTGCTCCGGAAATTGTCTGACAGAATTTGAGAGAAAAATTGTCCGACGGAACAGCAAAACTACACTCTTTTTTGAAAAAAAAACTATTTTTGTGGAACACTTTGACTGGAATTTTGTGTTATTGAAAATAATGCTACTGCATTTTTAATAGGAAACTAGACTGTCTCACTAGAACTTTAAAGGAGGAAGGGTAATCATTGTGAGAAAATAACAACAAGGAAATTCAATTGCTTGCACGAGGTTACTTAAAACTTGTTTTGCCAGTTATTAGAAAATGCTGATGAACTAAAAGGAGTTAAAAATAAATTTCACAATCTATAAAGTAAGAAGCGTAAACATATATAGACATGATGACATTATCCATGATTCCATTTGGATTTGAATAGTGTTATATTGGACAAGAGAAAAATCAAGTGAAAAAACGACGATTAAAAAGTGAAGATTCAAAAATAGACTTTTATTATGGTGAGCTGCTGTTAAAATCAGTGGGAAAAATTGTTGAGGGGGATCAAGGATATACAGAGGAAATTGCTTGGAGGTATCGACTAAAGTTACTGTGACAAGTTTCTTGTTGTCGCTTGTGGACCGATTTCGGGAAATCGAGCCGAGTTGTTGTACATACAGATACACACTCACACACGTTTTTCTTCTCTTCCGACTCCTCCGACTCGATCTTATAGAGGCGTTCAAGAGGAGATTTTTTTTTCACACACCGGGGAGAATACTTTTTTATACTTATACTACTTTTACCACACCACTGTTGCTGCTCCTTCGTTTTCGTTGTCCGCTCAGCGGAGAGATATAGATTTTATTAGGATAGAGGATAACTTTTCTACTTACACATACCCAAGTTTGATCCCTCGCTTTAACTTCGAGACCACCACACCGGAAATTTTTTGAGCCTGTTTTTATCGACGAAGCTGATTCATCATGAACGTAAGTTTTCTTTTTTCTTAATTTATTTTCTATTGTTTGGTATTTGTTTTGAGCTTATTTGTATCTTTTTAATTTTTTTTAAAATTTTGCATCTAGGTATTCATTTTCTATTTATTTTGTATTTGTAATGATTTTGCATCCATTTATTTTATATTCATTTTGGAATTTTTCATATTTTTATTTTATATTTATTTGTATGAATTCTGTATTATACTTTTGTATTTATCTTGTATTTATTTTGATTTTATTTTGTGTTTATTTCGTATTATTTTTGCATTTTTTTAAAATTTTTGTATACTTGATATTAATTTTACCTTGATATTTCTCTGAAATTCATTACGCGCGCTAATCTTACAACATTACCAAAGTTAATTTACTTGTGTTAAAAACATGTTAAAAACGTGAATTCGCAACGACCGAAACATTAATTCTGCACTGTAAAATCTCAATCTCCTCCAAAGTTGAAACCCTAAATCTTGCAAAATGCAAAGTGAAAAGCGTGAAATATCAGCGGAAAAAAAATTCATTTGCAATGTCAAACCCGTTAATCTTGCAGTGTGTCAATCTTCTCCCGCCGATAAGTAAATCTTCTTAATTCGATTTAAATCCAGTTTTGTAGATAGACTTAATGCTGCAATTTAATTAACTTGAAGTGTCATATCCCATTGAAGTTCACAATACGTATAGGGAAAGGTTGTCGGTTGGGACTTGCTCAGCAACTTTACAGTACAATGGTTTTTAAAAATTAGGACCCGACATTTGCTTATCGCACTTTAGAATCTCTTGACGACCACTTGAACTGCTGCTGCTGTTGCTTTTCTTAATAACAGGGATTACTATTCTGGCAAACAAATCGATTGTTGTTCAACAGCACAACAACAGTCACCTTATGAAAACTAGAGCATTGTGACGATTATAAAAATATCAGTCAGCAATAATGCCTTTTTTATTCTTATTAATTTGATGATCTTCTTAGATTACAAGCGATGACCCAATATTCAAATCAAGATTCAATACACAATAAGGCATTTGTACTCATATTTTTAAAAAGTTCATAAGAATAATAATGTTTGAATAATGATTTATTACAATTTTGTATGGTTTTATTAAATAGCGTTATTTCTGGAAAATAGAAAAATTCCCGAAGAATAGTTCTTTATAAAAACAATATTTAAATGACAAAGGAAATTATGCCTAAGAAAAAACAACAACAAAAAACAATTCCATCAATAAACAAACCATTCATCTAGATTTCAGCGCCGTGTACCTAACAGACATTAATGTTAAATAAATAATACTAATTTGGCTTTTGTTCGTTTTTGCGAATATATTTTACATTACTTACCTAATATGTATATTGAACGTTCTTGATGGGAAGGAATTATTCATTTCCTGTAATAATTAACAACATCGCCGCCATTTGTTCTCGTGTGTGTGTAAAACTGCAATATATGATTAAGCATGTTTCGCATTTACGGACTCGTTCTTCCCCTCTACGCATTTGTATATACATATGTTATTATTGCATACACATTATATGCCTTTCGCCACGCTGCCAACAGGAATTCATGTTGGCACGACATTAACTTCGTATGTGGTGGGTATTTTGCAATGCTCCCTGTGACTGTATGGTATGATATGTGTATACATATGTACATACTTATTATACTTGTATACATACTTCTTATACTTACAGACATACTTGTTATACTTACAGACATACTTGTTATACTTGTATACATACTTATTATACCTATACACATGCTTATCAAACTTATATACATACTTATTATACTTGTATAAATACTTGATATACTCATATACATATGTGATATACACATTAGGCGAATAAAACCGACAGTGCACACATGTGTGGTTTTTTACTTGTTAAAATGATTAAGTCCTTTGTTAATATTTTTTTGCCATTGAATAAAACATGTTTTCTCTGTTGGTTGTTGGCGAAAAACAGCTTGCAGTTTGTATCTCTGATGAGATTTTAGATAGCGAGGAACAATACCAACGACATGGCGCTCTTCTGGAAAGAGAGAGAGAGAGTGGGAGAAGGTGCTGGCAATTACATTTCCGATATTGCTTTTACATATTTACTGAGCATTATTTACTACTATTTTCCACACGGGAACGTGTGTGTACGGAAAATATTCAGGCGAAACTATCTGTTGTTTGTTGTTGTTGATTTCGTTGATTTTACGGCTGTTGTCAGACTACCCCAATAACATTTGCATGTAAAAACACATAGATTGTATACGTTTAAGAATCTTATTATTAGACTAGGTAGATTCGCCCCTACTCTACAGAAATATTAATACTGTCCTTCAAACTGTCTCAGGGTCTCCCAATGTTCATTTGACACGCAGGCATTGGTGTTTATGTGGTGTTTGTACATATTTATTATTATTCTGAACTACTGCGGACGCTAAAACACAATGCTAAAAGTTATAATATGTTGTATGATCAACTACAGTTAAAATTCAATGTTAAAATATACATACGTTGCAAGTACACGGCATTTTTTATTATTTCAAAAACTTTTGAATACTTGACAATGACAAAATTTGGTTGTGATGATAAACTATGCTGATGCAATGGAGGTAAATTTTGTATTTGTAGTCCTCAGGGCTAATTTCATTGTTGCAGACTTGAAAGAGAATTTTATTGTCGCACATAAAAAGGTGGAGATTTCGATATTGTTGTTGCGACAATAAAAGTTATAACTTTTTATGTTGATGAAGCAATTGTTGCAGATTCTTCTGTAGGAGCAAAAATTTGTGCTGGGTAGTAAAAGCAATGTTACATTCTTTAAAATGGGAATTTGGTCCAACAATGAATTTTGTACTTAAATTAAAGGATTTTTATTAAAACTATAGTTTCATAAAAGTATACTGAATAAATATGAATTTTGTGTTTGAATAAAACGAAAAAATTATAAAAAAATACAAAATAAACTCACCTAAAATTTGAAATAATACTGTTTGAAAAAACCTTTGTTCATTGCCTAAATGGTAAAAACAAGCGCGGCGACAAATGGAAATGATTTTTAGCAATAGGAAAGAAGCTTAAAAGATAAAGCTGTGGACAAGAAGAAGGATTTTAGGCCTGAAGACAAATTTCTGGTCGCCTAATGACAATGTTCTTGTCTTTGTGTGAATTTGCAGGGTGGAAGTGAAAAAAGTGAGGACGGAGGTGGATCGTCGCCAGGAGCAAGTCCGACAAGCGGATGCCCGTCATGCCGCCAGTTGTTGTGTTCATGTGTAAAATCTTCTGCGGGATTACTAAATTATCAGAGATTGGCATCGTCAGTCCCATCTTTGGTCTACCATGGTGGATCTAATCACAACCCCAATAATCCCTATTCCCCAGAGCAAGTCGCATATTTGGCGGCTGCGGCCGCCGCTGCCGAACATTCAGCTCTCTACGCTGTTGCTGTAAGTTTAATCTTCTTAATTTATTTTGTTTTACTAATATTTTTTTAATTTAAATTTATTTTTCTCTATAGATAAATATTTCAGATCTATATCTGGGATTCTAGATTGATTTTTCTATATATTCCACATTAATATTGCCAATAAGCATTCTAGAAAAAATTGTAATTTCCATATAAATAGCATATGAATTTCCTATTTTTAGTCATTTGGAGCTATAAGAATCGACCCTTTTGACTTCCCAAATGTAAGAAAGAAATTGAAAAAATCTAGCATAAACAGCATAATATTTTGTGTATCTTTTCACACTTTGATGACATTGTGGTGAAGCGGTTTAGTGCCTACATAATAGAAGGATGTTTATGTGTGAAGAATTACATATTTAGTTCCAGTTGGTTTAGCAATATTCAGATGAGAATCTCATGGACTAAGAAGCGTGTGTGCGCTGTACATTATTGAGGGAAAGGAAAATATCTAAAAGTAGACAACGGTGACGTTGGTGTGAACCACCGTAGTAGCTTGTAGACAGACAAAGACTTGATTGTGTCATTTGACATTTTATTTTTGCTCTTCCTTGTTAACTTTTTTCACGCTTTCAATCACATTAGCATCTATTCATACCTATTCATTAAATATTTTCCATGCCAGATGAATCTTAGGTTAAATCCTGATTAATGATAGGCGAAAGGTCACTTCTATCAGTTAATCTTATTTCATTTAGACCTCCATAAGCTTTAAACGGCTTCCATATAAGCTTTAAAAGGCTTGCGATTCTTTCAAAAGCTTGTGTGCATGTTTTTTTTTACAATATAAGCGCTTCTGTATAAAAATCTTTACTATATATGAAAGCTCCTGAAGTATAAACTTTTTTTTGTAAACACCATTATACTAACAATATATCAATACATGGGCCTGGACCGTAGAAGATTAAAGACGAGCTGCTTAAAATACAGTGTTCGAGATAAAGAGCATAAGGAATTAAACATAATATAAACACACAAGTCTTGTACAGTACAAGCAATCTAAATTACTGGTTGTCAAGTTTTCAAGGTGAATGAGAGGAGTAGAATTGTCGTAAAGCGACAATTTTAATCAGTTTCTCACACCATTCGACGAGGTGAATTCTCATCAAAATTAATTAAAAATAATGGGGACCTAGGGAGTCAGGATTGCATGCATGTGCATTGTGCGTTTACTTTTAAACTTGTGTTAAATAGTGCTATTTTCCTTGTTTTTAACTTGTATCTCCTATGAACTTTGGCTTTTATGCCCACTGTTAATCTACTCTGCTGCTAAATGTTCGAGAAGTTTTCTTGTTCTTGCATGCACTGCAGACTTTTACTTTGCATGTACTTACTTGTATTATACTTTTTATATATTTTGACATTACTTCTTATGTATTTTTACATCCTTTCCATGTGTTCATTTTTACATATTGCTCCCATATATTTACATACGTTTAGGAAACATTAACTTACCTTGTACATACTTCAAATGGCATGTACATACTTCTAATACACATTTAATTGCATGACATACGTGATAAATAATTTCCATAGCATGTGCATAATGAAAATACATGCTAAATTGCATGTACACACCAGAGAATCCCATGTTTTTAAGTGCAACATTCATGCTCCGCCAAGTCTTCCACCTTTAATAAAGGAGATGGGACTACTGTTGTGTAGTTGTTCTGAGGGAAATTCGCAATAATTGATAGCCACTACATTGTAAGGGATGCTCAGAGCAATGGCAAGTGTATGGATAATTATTGTCTGTACATAGGCGACTTCTCACATCAACGTGTTACGTTTCTAAAGATGACAAGTATTTAATGGTCGTACGTGTACAAAAGTGGTACGTCTTCGAAGGTGGCACGTATTTAAGAGTGTTACGTACTTATGTAAAAGTGGTACGTATTTAAGAATAATACGTATTTATAGGGAATTCATGTTGTCGATGCTCTTTCTTCACGGCCTCATCACCTTCGTCATGATCATCATCCTCATCATCATTATCACACAGGAGCAGCATCGGTAATTAAAAGTTCAGGTTTTTTCATGCTCATCCTATGCCACACACACCACACCATTATTGTAGCTCTTATTGTTTTGTTCTCAAAGCTCAAGTAATAACAAAATGAAATCAAATGGCTTTACATGCTCTCAACATTTGGATTTCAATGTTGACCATAAAGATAAGGCTTTCATGAAGGTACTTGAAAATACCATTTACGAAAAATATACACGAGGGAATTATTTCATTGTTACAACAAACGCATATATGTATGAAACATTTACTTTTTCAATTCCCTGCGTCTCCCATTATTCCAATTCATGCTTGGAGGTAAACGCTGTCTGCATTTATATAAGCGTCCTGTGTGTTTTACAAACTTTTATTTTATTGTATTTTATATCAATGCTGTCTGCATTTTCTAAACGGATTTAATATAAATGCTGTGTGTCTGTATTTCATACACGAATTTATAATACAAACGCATTTCTACGCTGTCTCATTTCTATAAACAGATTTTTATAACTCCTGTCTGCATGGCTATAAACGAATTTCCATTAGCATTGTATTTCAATAAACGTTATTACCAGCATCTCCTAAAACATGAACACACAAAAGCAAAAAAAAAAGCAGCAGCAGCAGCATTAATGCACAGAATTATATTTACTCTATAAAATGGCCCGAGTATATATATTTTTGCATATAAATGATGTGTACAAACATTATTGCGGCCCAAACTACTACATACAACAAATTCCCTAGCTGTGCGTACAACCTTTAAGAAGTATAGGTGTATTGACATTTACAAGCCAAATGTATGTTTTAAATTGTACGTGTGAGTTTGTGTGTTGTTCGAATAGCGAGGGAATCTATACAATACACACATTAACATATAAAATAAATATACACTGAATTAATATACGGAATCAAAGTGCATAAGTCAGTACAGATGAAGATAAGGTATTATCAGAAGGAGCAGATCTCGTATTACCGGTTTCACTTGTTTTACACGGTCTCGCGTTACCCCTCCAAGGATTAGAGCAGCCACCACTTATTATTATTGCTCGGGATAGGATCCATACATACACATGTACTTAAGATAGAATGATAGAATCCATACACAATCCCAATACACATTTACCTATATACATATGATGTATATCAAGTTTGCTATATAACCGCTGTATATATGGTATACATGTACATATTACGTTATATACGCAACTGCTGTGTGGATAACTAATATATAGGCACAACGTTATAACTATAACTTTTCTATATTCATTACTGTTAAATGCATGTTATTATATGCATAACTGTTACGTGCATAATTGTACGTGTACAGCGAACTTGAATCAAATGAAGAAGAAGTTGGTTTTAAAGTAGCCGTAATAATAATAATAAGTGGACCTTTATAATAACAAACATATTATATTTAAAGTGTATATGAACAAACAGACTTGAGAGCATTAGCAGAGTTATTATATTAGCACTTGCAGCGAAAAGGATTTTGCTTATTGTTGCACTATACCACCCTGGTTCTCAGACTCCTTCATTGTTATAAGACTTCATGCAACACTGGTTCTCATAGGGATGGCTTAACAGTGGTGAAATTTATGTTGCTATCGAATCACTGTAGACAGAGTGGGAGAGAGAGAGAGAGAAGGTTTTACAAAGTCACTAAACGAAACTACATCCATTACACATTACATTTGTTGTAGGTATTATTATTACGTTGTAACTAGCAAGCAGCAGAGTTAACAAAACCTGTCTATCTAACATTGTTTATTTAGCGAAACATTGTTCGCATTAATAACAAGATATCATTCTCACAGTTGATTCCTTACAGCTTGTACACATGTATTAAATCCCCATGTAGTATAATATATTTATTATTATGTACTTTGTTATACCTACACTTACACTATCATCGTTGTTATACTTGCTTACTTATTTATTATATATACACCAACTACTTGCAAAATTAATCTCAGGGGCGTATCACTGCTGCTTTGTTCCCTCCACACATAGAACTTATTACGATATATTTGCTTTTCTTCACAATCCACTTCGGATGTAATTAAACTATCAGCAATGACTATCTTTGTTTCTCCCGCAGATTTATTGAGTTTCAACTACTCGGCTATTTTTCTTTTCCCATTTTACCCTCTTGTGCTTATGTAATCTTATACAGAGTACAAGTATATACATCATGCTTCATACGCTTGTCTACAAGTTTCTTATACTTGTCTACAAGCTTCATATGCTTGTCTACAAGCTTCCACGACTGTGCACACAACACGCTTCTAATGTATTTACCTTGATTCTAACACTGAAACCGCTTCACACATTACTGGAAACTTGTAAATGCTTTTTTCAAAAATGTACTACTTTTTCCTTCTCGTCTTTACTATTAAACCTTGACAGTATCCCCGCCTCTTTTTATACTTCATACTTCTTGCTTTGCACCTGATTTTCAAGAGCAAATCAATTACGGCAAATAATATTTATTTTAGTACAATAAATCATATAAATTAATTACAATGATTATTGCCAATTTTTCAAATAATTATTTTAAATCTGTATAGTAATGAGGATTAAATTTTTGCAATGTTAACGTTGTCTCGCCAATCATCTCAGAGCCAAACGGACGTGGACAAGAAAATCCTGATTTTCTTGTATATTGGCATTAATAATTCTTGTATTTATCGCTTTAACAGTTTCCACTGGGATTACGAATAATACTTGTATTTTTGACGTTGGCAATTCTAGTGGCGATAATTCCTGCATTTTGAACGCCGGCAAATCTTTTATTCTTGACATTAAAATCCCTTGTATTTCTACATCTTGAACTCTTGTATTTTTGACATCAATAGTAATCTCAACATCAGCGATTCCTACTAATCTTACCATCAACATTAATTATTCTAATATTTTTTACATGAGTAGCTCGTGTATTTTGGACAAGACAATTCTTGTATTTTTGACATGCGAATTCTTGTATTTTTGACAAGAGCAACTCTTGATTCTGGACACTTGCAATTGTATTCTTGACGTGAATAATTTTGAATTCCCAATGGCAATAATGCCTGACTGTTCAACTGTTGATAATTCCTGATTCTCCAACTGCTAATAATTCCTGACTGCTCAACTGCTAATAATTCCTGGCTGCTGAACTACTAATAATTCCTGACTTGTTAAATGCTAATAATTCCTGACTGCTTAATCGTAATAATTCCAGACTACAAAGCTCGTAATTCCTCATCGCTACTTATAATCGCAGTAATCCTGCCTCCTTGAGCGTGGTAATTCCTGTATTTTTGATGGTCGTAGCGATTCTGTATTCCTGATCATCTGAGCGATTGCTTGTATATTCCTGATCGTAGCGATTTTAGTATTCCTGATCGCAATAATTCTTGTTTTACGAAGTGTTTAAAGAATCGTAGGCCCCGTAAACAAATGGAAGGTTGTAGATAAGGTAAAACATGCTGTTGTTACCTTCTGAATGCTCTGGTGTTAAGCTTTTAAAAGGAGACGGGGGTTGAACGACTGCTGGTTCTGACTCTGGAACGACTCTGTAATTCCAAGGCTTATTTACAAAATAATAATAATTCAGGGAGTCTTAACGATTGATATTAGATACATTGCAATGAAGCTCTCTGAAGTTCCTCTCTCTCTCTCTCTCTCCTTCGTTCCAGATAGGCAAGTCGAATGTTTATACTTAAAAAATTAGCTTGTTATGTAAACGGGTGTGCGTGTCGTAATCGCTGTTTCACATTGGACGGGAAGTCCTTTTTTGAATTGGTAAGCAGTGCATTGCATACAAAGTAGAAATTTATTCTTCAGCACCTGACATTATTGGTCACTCAGACTCATAAAGGTGATTCGAATGGAGCAGCGAGAGCACACAAGAGCACAAGTATAATAATAACAACGTTGTAACACTACATGGGGAAAATCCTCAAGTATTTTAATCCACACAAACACAACAGTCATTTGCATATTGGGAGTTGCAGCAGCAGAGCATCGGTGGGAATGCTGGAATTGACTTCGCTCTACTTAAAGCTCTCGTAGCTTCAGAGTGTCACACTGTGTTGCAGGCAATCATTATGTGTGTAGTAACCATAAAAAAAATTCCCGAAAATAATACAACATGAAACAAAATTGCATTATTAGGCAACTTAAAAGCAACTTAACTACTCCACTATATTAATGTTATCGCACTGCCTATGCTCAAACACCAAATACTATTCAACAAGCCTTACAAACATGGTCTAGTGATATAAGCAAATACCTTGTTTACATATAGGCAAGTATAAAGTATTAACATAGGAAAATAAACAAAATTAATATTGGTAAATATAAAAAAATAATGTAGGAAAAAAACAGAGCAATAATGCGGAAAGCAGCATATGTACATAAAAAATGAACTATGGAATTTAGATTAAATAATAAGAATGGTGAATTTTGTTCTGTTGCACTTTTCCCTCTGTGCTTGCTTGTATTATTTTCCATGTTATAATGTCCTGTCTGTATACTATAATGTTGAGTCCACCATGACATTTTAATGTATAATATAGCAGAATATTCCAATTTACCTCTGATATCTCCGCCATTATTTTATGGTGATTTCATGCTAATGCATAGTTAGCATATGCAGTAACAGCTTCATGATTACATTTGCGTGGATATTTCCCTCGATTCGATTTTCATATAATTTGTCCCTGTTCACATATAAAATGCGTAGGATCACATATAAATGCTTAGCATTTTTCCTTATACTTATTTTTCCTCCTCATATTATTATATGTCATAATTTAAATGTATATATTATTCAATTTAACCACCTCGTTTGTTATGTTACAACCTTTTTCGCATTGCTAATAAGTTTTTCAGTTTCGTTTTTCCGTCCTGCCATCCCAATAAGCTTCAGTTTACCTTGCATTACATATCTATAACGGCTTGCATTAGATTAGACGGCTTGGAGTACAGGATATTATACATACAAAATTGCATTTATTACCAGGCCAAGAGTGTATGTATGTACTTACAATGACATTACATGTCGTCTATCGGTTTACCTTTATACTCGCTCCGGCTCACTTATAGAAGTTTCCCAATGCCAGACATGCCATTTAATGTATAGCATGTGAGGAACAAGAAGAAAAGTTGAGGAAAAAGGTCTTTAGTGACCATTAAGGATATTGCTGGAAATAAGAGAGCGAAAATGTGAGTGTACATTCGCACACTTATCCGCATAAATATATTTCAGTGCTCACACGTCAGCCCCTTTGAGAGAACGAGACTGGGAAAAGGTGTGATAATAAATTAGATGTAGTATGTCACTACAGTATATAGAACCACACATAAGTGTGGATGCTGACAAGGACCAGGAGCTAAAAAAATAAATTACACCCATGAAGTTTGTTTCTCTTTTTAGTTGTTGTTCTCTGTTTCCGTAATAGAAAGTGAAGGGACACGCAAATTCATCGCTCAAACCATTCACAATCCCCATGGACCTTACAATTCTAAATCAATAACAATGCCCCCATAACGTTACAAACGGCAATCGCAGGAATTTAAATCATACACCAGATTTTTAAGCTCCAAAGGACCCACGCAACCTTATAAGAATACTCAACTATAGAATTCACAAAGCCTTAAAAACCCACAAAATCTCCAAAACCTTAAAGAATTGTCAAAATCAAACCTTAAAGAATTGTCAAAATCAAACCTTAAGGAAGCTATAGAAACATCAACTTCCTAAGGCATTATTACATATGCTCAATGCATTGACAAAGCTGAAAACATTGAGAGTGCTCAAAACATTTACAGACTTGAAGGTTATGTATTGGTTGGGAAATGGAGGATAAGTAATGGAATGGATGTGGCTAGTTATTTAGCCGAGAGTCAATATTTTGACAAGGAAGAACTTACTCCAGCCATTCTTTATACTGGGAGTCAAGAAGGGGAGAAAAACCTTGGTCATAATTGCCAGGGTATGTAGCTATATGTACATGCACATGTGCATATGTGCACACTAAAACCGTCCTGCTTACAAACAAACCAATAAGTCTTATTGGAAGGGACAAACTTCTTGAAGGGACAAGCTTCTTCAGGGAAACCGAGAAGTGATATACAAAAATATTTTGTAACATAGTACATTACAGTTTAAACTGTTTTTGTAATAAGGAATAAGCTAATTTTAGGCTCAGCATAACAAAACCCCGTACACAACTATGTGTTATATCTTCAAATCTGTATCAAATACATTATAACATTTAACTGTTATGTAAATCACAACATGTGCATTAAATGTTCATTACTTTCCATATGTAACATTATATGGGCACTTACTCCTTTATATTACGTGTGCGTTACATTGCAATTAACCTCTTCTTGGAAATATCACGACAGCATTTAGTGGGTCGAGTGCAAGGGAAACCTGCGACATATAATGTTTTATTATTATTATTTTTCTGAAAAGACGTCCATTTAAAAGCATGGAATACACAGCATTTACATTTTACTTTCTGAACGCACACACACACACAGCCTTTCAGTAGAAATATATACATACATGGGAAGAGATCATTTCCTAAAGACATAATTACTTTTATCGCGAACTCAAAGCAGTAAAATAAACTTGTTTTTCTAAATGAAAATCAAAGTAATTCGATAATAAAAACGTAATAAGTCCATTACATAAGTAC
Source organism: Lipothrix lubbocki (assembly GCA_034696945.1). Lineage (NCBI taxonomy): Eukaryota > Metazoa > Arthropoda > Collembola > Symphypleona > Sminthuridae > Lipothrix > Lipothrix lubbocki. The sequence goes on along the minus strand of JAQGAK010000022.1, from coordinate 45,233 downwards.
GTGTGAAATGAGACCGTGTAAATATAGGTGTTGATAGCATTTCTATTAGAATCCAAGCCGGACTTGCTACATGTCGCCTCTGTGATTAAACTTTTGCCCAACACAGCAATATCCCTATATATCAGAAGCTTGAGTCTAGGAAAATAATATAAAAAATATCAACATCGGGGGCTAATAATTACATATGAAGCACATCTAAAATTACATGTACCTCTTAGTAGCATTTACTTGATGGAGAAATGAAAATGGGGATTTTACCCAGGAACACAATGTTTTAGTATTGTCAAGCACGTTCTGTATGCAGTAAAAATATTGTTTTCTTCAACAAATTTTATAACGTGAGTGTAGAAATGATGCTGGGGTTAATGTAAAGTTGTGTAAGTTGATATAAAACTGTGCCAACCAATAGAGAATGTCTATATAATAAAACACATACAGCATGTATTTATTCCTTTTAACTCACACATATCATTGCAGCTACAAACTCTATAGGTTTCCTATATAAAAAATGCATGGGTTACTAGACATAAATTGTGAAGGGTTAGCATGGAAAAATGTAACGATGGATTATTAAAAGGAAAAGGAGAGAGAGAGAAAAAAAAGGAAATAATAGGCAAGAACATACACGTTGTTAGTTACTTTAGGTTTTGATATTGATAGCCTCAAACGTACCGTTTGTTCACAAGTTATATGCAATAATGTAATATGTACGTCGTTACAGTAAGGATATTCCTTTTGGGAAGGACGATATTTACTTTCGGAAAATATGTTGATAATAGTATTTTACACTGGGAAATATGTAGATAATAGGTAATGACATAGGGAAATATGTAGATACGAGGATAGTGGAAGGAAACCATTTTGGCGTAAATGTTTGATCTCTCCAGGGATAGAGGAGGGAAATGCACGCAATTTTTCATAGAACTCTTCCCTGTGTGTATTATAGACGTATTTTTTAAGCCATAAAAAATGACCAGTTTTGACAGTCGTGAAAAAGAACAAGAATGATGGGAGACGGTGCAAGTCAAGACAAACTTGTGAATTAATGTATGAGTGTAATGTGGGAGCTACTGGAGCTGTGAGGGCATGTTGACTACATGGAATCGATTCGAAAATTATAGGAGGCGAGCCAAAAAGAATAGGCAACACGCAAAGAAATGGTTTAGCGTGAAGCTTCGTTTCATAAAGACTTCCCTCTTATGTATGTCTTACTGTATATTACATGATAAAGTGTAGGATTGTGTGTTTATTACATGACACACTATAGGATTCGGTGTATATCTGTAGTATTGCATGATAAGCCATATAATTCCGTGCATATTTGTCGACTAACAATATGATTCTGTGTATATTTCGCGGCAAACTAAATGATTTTCTGTATATTGCATGATAAACTGAGGATTCCGTGCATATTGCATGATGAAGTGAAGTGTAGGATTCTGTACTTTACATGACAAAGTTTAGGTCCGTATGTACATTCCATGATAAACTATACAAGTTTGTAGGTAATATGGCATGATAACGAATAAGGAGCATATGTGTCTTGCATGTACAAGTATATCTGGCATGATGAAGTATATAGGATTCCGTACTACATGACAAAGTATAGGTTGGGAAATATATAGCATGATAAAGTACAGAAGGTATGAAGTGGGTTTCGGTGATTGGAGTATTTTCATGTGTCCGATTATCTTAATCAGGGAGTATATAACATGTAATGGAGATAGCAAGAGGGAGAGAGAGTAAAAGGAAGAAATTACTACTATACCTCTGTTTTCCTCGTAAACCAAAGTAGTCATTGAAATTAATAGCAGTTTCCATTATGCATTTTCCCTGTATACAACAAGAACGAGAACACAAACACATACACACCCTTTTAATGGTCACGTATTTATTCACCTGAGTGTTCCATGCAATCCTCCCTACCGGTGATTTTCTTTATAGATACTTCACTCTTTGCTTATGAAGTTACATATAGGTCGGAATGACTGTAACGACCCTATATATGAAACAACGTGTTTTGTACATCTCATGCATGAGCATTTATCGTTTGCTCTAATATTCCGGCGAAAGGAAGCTTGTTGTAAGTTTACAACTGGAAGGAAAACAACGATATGCTGGAATGTTCATTTTCTTTCATCTTAATTTCGGCACGAATGCTACTTTTTTTCTTATGGAAACATTGAAGTGCCTAGCTGATTGTATACTTCTGCTTCATAAATTCCATAGTTTATATGTATAATATATAGGAGGATTTATGTGAAATTTCCAGTGGAAATTATATAAAGTATATGAGGCAAGCTATGTAAAATACGCAGGGAGTGACTTTAAATATACCGAGAGCTATATAAAACCTACCGGGGAAGCTACAGAAACTATACAGGAATGTACATAGAAATTCTCATATACAACGCCTAAATGAAGCTAGAATTTCTATTAATCGCTAAGCTAAATTAATGAGATAAGTTTTAGATAAGACTGGGCTCGTAAACGAATACCTTTTTCCATGTTCTTCCATATGTATTCATTGCACAATTGCTAACTGTCAATTATTTTAAATAAGTAATTTCGAATGGAGCTCTATTTTCTTCCCTCTCTCTCACTCTCTCTCTCTCCCGCATATTAAGTTGCCAACCTCTATAGTGTTGCTCTAACTACTAACTAGACGCTATTATTTAATAAGCGTGTTCCATAGTTATAGGTATGCACTTTCACGGGTCCCATTACCTAATGAATTATATGCTCTTTTGTCCTTTTTTGTAACTGTAGCAGTAGCTTGTCTATTCCACGCCGTTTAGCCTCTATATTTACGTTACGCTCCTTTATGCTTTTCTGTGTAATTTGTATTTCTGTCGAGAAATGTATTTGCCTTTTTAGCTTCAGGTATCTATTATTTCCTAAAGCGATTTTCGTACCCGTCAAGCATATAAGCTCGTACATACAAGCTATATTTATTTGCTTGCGGTTTATTGTCATACTAAATATCTACAGAGGTTGACATACTAAAATTTTGTGGTGGTTTAATATGTCCAGAACTAATATCTTTTATTTACTTAGTGTATAGAATTGTTGTGCTGGGTATAATAACAGTTGTTTCCGTATTTTAATCCTCAAGAACCTGTGTAAATAATTCCGGGGGATCTTTATATCCTGTAAAAATTTCAATGGCTGCAAGTAAATAATTTATTATTGCACATCTGGACCTGTGGGCATTGTAAACGACGTGGAAAAATGCAATAGAGATTGAGTTTGCACTATATTTCTAGGCATGGACAAATGGGAGAAAATGTTTAATGTGGACAAGCGTGTTTGCTTTCTTGATCAATAGACACACTTGAAGGAAAACGGTAGTAAGGTTTGTAACAAGGAATGATGTTATAACAGGAACGATGCTTAATGGAAAGAAGTCCAGCTTATAACATAGACGAGCCAAATTATATAACATAGGGAAGGAACGCAATTGTATAACACAGGGAAGGAACCGACTTCTACATAACATAGGGAAGAAGTCTAATAATTGTATAAACTAGAGAATAAGTCGAATTGTGTAACGTCGGGAAGAAGTGGAATTGCGTAACATATAGGGAAGGAACACACATGGAAAGAGGCCCAATAGGCTGAACTGCATGTGAATGAAAGTATGAAAGAGCACGGCGCAAAGGAAGCGGGCAAATAGGTAGGGAGTGTATAGAACGTGTGTGCAAACAAAATAGGTACGGCGCAGCAGTGTGATTACAACCCCAGGACGACTTTGTATGTTATATCCCCATCCTGTACACAACAATTTGTGATTTAATGAAAGGGAGGAAAGAATCTGATTCGATGTGTAATTCTTTGGCATTATTTCAGGGTGGAGGTTTGTCAGACGTGAAAGAAGGAGGATTGGGTCCAAGTAGTTGGGGTTATCCCTCCGTGTATCATCCTTACGACCCGGGATTTGCGGCTGCTGCTGCTGCAGCTGCTGCTGCCTACCCTTTCAACGGGTAAGAAAACTTTGATTATGATCGATTAGACTTTTTTCACTTGACGTTGGTCACCATTCGGTTAAGCAGGCATTACTAACTGTCATGCGGTCATCCTTGCTCTCAACAATTTCGCTCCCAGCCCTTTATTCTGTATAAAACCACCAGCAGTCTCTTTCTCCTCCACTCCTTTTTACACTTTATGCCTATGAACGTCACTTTTTACACTCCCCGTATGTATATGAATGTTATTCCATTCCTTATGCATATTAGCATCCCTCTCTCTCTAATCCTTATGCACACAGTCAGCATTCCACTTCTTATGCATCCGGACATAATTATGATCAATGAGCCCTTCTCCTACCCACACTCTTATACCTACTACTTCAATAACCCTTACCTACACTGCGGCGGGCTACACACTTCATAATTCATGTATTATCTGGGGTTATGAAAGCTCTGCAACACCCTCCGCTGATCCGCAGAGTTGACTGTGTCCCTCCAAGGTATCCAAGATAAATGAACATCCTGACTATAATAACTTGCACCCTATTTTGCTACGCGCCGAGCTTGATTAAGACTTTTAGAGCCTTTAAATTGACTTGTTTAGGGTGTATCATTTCAATTAAAATGTTAACTTAAAATTCTCTTCAGAGTTTCAATAAATTTGTATGTGCAGTTGGTTATACCACTGAGTGAATTTTCTGTACGAAACTAGTTCTAGTTTTGAGAGAATTTTCTGAACGAAAGAATTTATTTTCCACACGAAACTAGTTTCCTTTTTTGAAGAGGACGATCGGTACTTTAAATTAGTTACTTCGACGAGAGAATTATGTATCTGTACATGACAGTAGTAAATTCATTGCCAAAATTTTCGTGGTATCACATTATTTACGACTGCCACGAAACCATTACATTGAACACATGATTAAAATTAGCTATGTCAACGAATGAATTTTCAGCGTTTTGTGGTTGCAGTCGATGAACACGGACGATGAATGCTCATGTAACTACAATGACTACTGATGTTCCTACTAGTGATAAGTTAATTCGCCGGGCTGTTGTCGCCCTTGGTGAAGGGAACCGGGTCCGTAAACCCGGCTAATCTCGCAGGAGGGAAGGCTTTCAGCGCTGGTCAGGGAGTGTGAAGGATAATAATTATGGTAGCTTAGGGAGCGGGTGGGTTCCATGTATCTTAAAAGACGTACCATTTAAAAGCAGACCGTTTTCGTTGTTGTCGTTCTGTGGTCAGGAGGAGATGCTCTGCTGTCTTGTTATACGGTTATAGGTTCTTCACGCTGGGAAATGAGGACGTAAAAAGTAAGTGAAACCTCAATGTAAAATGGTAATTACGCGTCGTATGGAACAAGCCCCGAGAAGTGTAGTTAGGAAAATGAATGTGTATGGGTTAGTGATGGAATTCCTCACTTGAGTGATTTATTCTTAGGGGAAGACTTAAAATAGCAAAGCTGAGAATTTGTTTGCCAAATAATGTTAGTCTAAGGAACACCACAAGATATTACATGTGTACGACACTCCACCCAATATGTAACCAAGTGTTTGCAATATGCAAACATGACTTGACTTTACTTGAGGTATATGGAGTATCTATACAACGCATTGGAATATAATGCTTCAGTATACATGTATAATATCATAAAAGAATGCCTTATCTCTTTTTCGGGTTGTATCTGTAAACCTTCACTTTGTATCTGTGAAGGCAGAGACATGAGCTACCCTTAGGACTTGATGCACTCTTAGCGCGTGTGATGATCGTCCCCGGTTGCATTTATTTGACATGTGTGTACATTACAATCCCGTTTGTTTTTCCTCGGCTGCATTATTGTGCGTTACAGACAAAGCAAACTCCGCACTCTTTGCTTCAATCCTTCCCAATGGAGTATGAAATGTTTGGAATAACAATCCGCACATAGCGCATCAATTCTTATTTGCCATTATTACACGTACACTTGCCGTTTGTTACATAAATGGCAATATTTGTCAACTTTTATAATCCAACCACAATCGAAATATTGAGCGTTTTACAAACGCTCTTCAGTTTAAATATTGACTGTGTTTACGATGACACGTTATTTAAATTGCCCAGTTCTACACTATAATGAGTTATATTTGAATCGAATTCATGTAAAGAGCTATTTTTTAGTAAAGAGTTATGTGGTGATTTTGTACTCAGTAGCCTCCTACAGGGTCAGTGAATAAATAATATCAAGCTTTACAGTTTCATGAGCTTCCTACGTAAACAACAACTTTTAACATCCTCCGTTGAGTTTTTTTAGATTGTAAAATTACTGAATAGATTCAGAAAATAATGCAAACTCATGTGGTGGATCTAACATTACCTTGTTTTTGGAAATAAAGATAGAAAGATACCTACCCATAATACGTCGAAAAAGTATTAGTGTCTATGAAGAAACTACATAAGAATATCTCATGTGCAAAGGTACAGCGGTAGAAATTGGTTGACACGTAAAGTTTCAGCCGTGCAGAGTGGCGTTAAAGTAGGATTTATTACTGGGAGCTACATATACGCTATAAGTATAGTCTAAATGTGTAACGAAGTAAGAATGTTTTTGTCACACTGGAGGTGTGATGATGGCTAGAGATAGAGATACACGGAGTTCGTTTTGTGTGGTACGAATACAGATTGCAAATTTTGACGGCTGAGAAAATATTGTTTTGGTATAACTGCTGACGCGTTTCTAATGAACGGGGTTCCGCTGGTGTTAACCACAGCAATATAATCTAAGACACTAGATTAACACGTCGCATATCGTCGTTTTTGCATGTCGCCTTGTCATTTTGTACATGTCGTCTCGTCATGTTCAAAAGTGCTCAAAAAGTATGACCTGACATTGTAAGCAATGTTATTAAGCTCATATGTTTAGTAAAAGTTGCTAGATTATACTTATTCAGAGCTGTATGTTGTATTCTTAGGGATGTTCAACTTGTATGTTGAGGTTGTTGGTTAAATCGTGTTCATTATGTAATTGTGTTCATGTACTTTAACTACAACTTTACATTTACTTCTTAACCTTACACATTCTCTTCAGCTTCACACGCTCTTTAAGCTCTCAACTCTAAATGTCCATATACTTCTTAACTCCATTCACTGTTTAACTCCACAGGTTTGTTTACTGTTGAAAATATTCATTTACAGCTTATAGCTATCTCTTCCAAAGCTAAGCAAGTTTGTCAAACTCATAGTATGCTTAGTTTAGAAATACAAGTTTTCAAGGGACTTGACGTAATCGCTTTTCATGAAGCAGCCCTTTTTTCATTTATTCATTCCTCACCCTTATCACACTTTCTTCGGTTAAGTTCCTGAAGAGTGGATGCGGAGATGGTGAGGTCGATGGCAACGATGACATCATGTCCAATGCACCATGAAAGTTAAAATCTGTGCTGTCAACAGTCTCCTAAATGAGCCATGATTGGCAATGAACGACCGAGTCAAGCATGTTCGTCTTAACAAAAAACATTGATGCCAGCAAAAAAACATCTTTGAAGCATTTTGGTGACATTGATAATTATCTTAAAGCATTTCGCGAGCATTGAAAATCATCTTAAATGACTGATTTTTGGAACCTGGAAGCATAGAAAATGTTTTGAAAAGCTTCTTGGAAGTATTAGAAGATGTAGCTATGTATATTTAAAACATCCTGTGAGCATTGGAAATCATAAAGTTCCAATGTGTTGGCATTTTTTGTACAGTCTGTATCTTCTTTCTAGTAAATGTGTAGTCACCTTTTCGGTACAGACGAACGCCTGCAACCAAAGAATCTAAAAGAAACATGCAAATGCATGCTTTCACCCTGGAATGATAATATTTGTCAGAAGACAAAGCACCCACGTTAAGAAAACATGAGAACTCTCATGTAGTTCTTCTCGTACGCAGAGGATTGTCATGTCTTGTCTCTTTCGGTTTTGCTGTTAACAGAAAACTGCTTTCCGAACCAAATACATTTCTCTTGATAATCTGTTTGAGCTTCTCGGTTTTCTAGATACACCTACATGTGCTAGCTCGAGTATTTTCTATACACTTATCTCCACACTTATATGTTTAAGTATGAAGTATGTATTTGTACCAACAAAAGCTTGAATTCCGAGGAGCTACAGATCTCACGTATGTACATTGTTAAAGAGAAGTATATAACTTCAACTTACATCCATGGTCTATGCCGTGGCATCGGCAAGTATTGAACCACAAGTCGGTATCAAGCCATGTTGGAGATCATACATTGGAATAAGTCTCCTTGTTGTAGTAGCATCTTTACAGTAGCACCAGTAGAAATCCATAAGCTCATGAATGAGCATGTAGCATACATGAGGACCAATACATAAACAGATACGTTTACATATGCATTCTTGTCTTACAACATTTATTACCCAACACTTTACACATTCCTCACATGTGTGCCAATTTCTGTAGCCTTTTCTGACCCCGCGCGTTTCTCATTCTGTCTCCATACACACTTTAGATCTACATGGCATCTCTAAAGTACATCTCTAAAGAACACATACAGTTATCTCCAGCTTATTTTTCAAAGTTTTCTTCCACTGTATATTTCAAAAGGACAGCAATCTATTCATAATCCGAAATGTAAGTGATCTCACAGTCCCCCTTTCCCCCACTCCCTGCACATTGTGTGCATGTCTTTGCGTAAGCGTATTTAGGGTCAATGGAGAACACAATTTAACATCAAGAGCAGTAAGCATTTAACAGAGCAGTAAGTATTTAAAAGTCACCCTAAGGCAGATTCAAGTAGCTTCAACTGATTTATACCTGTGACTTTTAACCTTGTTTTCTCTGGTGGTAAATGGGTCTGTTTCCTACGAAATTACTTGATTTTCTAACACTTTAAACATTTTTCTCGAACCTTGAACCGTTCCAAAAAGTGTATTTATACCATGAACTTCGCATAGCTATGGACAAAAATTGACCAGCATCTCCTTCCTCTGCAACAGAATTCACCAAATCCCAATAAAATTTCAGCTTCCCCCAAGGATGTAGTTATGTATGTGTATAGGGCCTAGTAATGTGTAGGTGCAGTCAAGCGCTCGCAAAAGTATTGGTTTGGTTTCCGCTGTACATAAAGGCCGTTTACGATCAATAAGCAGTGATCAGATTAGAAATTGTTTGTATTAAGTGGGATTAAGATATAAGTTTGGAGGTTTGCCAGACCATACATTAAGCATTACAAACTGGAGCAACAAGGCAAGTCTAGACTGTAAATTTAAGACATTTATAAGACTTCGAATTTTTGCGAAAAGTAAACAAATAGACTGTCATTGGAGTGAGTCGATTATAAATGCAAAGGTTTAAAGTTCCATTAGCCTTCAAGTATATTCCTCCTTGTAATTTATAGACTCATTTGTGTTGTTTTAGTTCGCATTTCTTGTAAGATATTTAAGAAGACCACAATAAATTTAAAATGAGCTTCGGGACAAGGAGCTGTGCAGTCGTGTCTTATGGAAGTCGGGAAGGAGGTGTATTTTCTGCTTGTAATACATTTTCACTATGTGAGGCTTGATATGCAAAATATATGGCAGTAATGTACCAATGGCAGCAAAGCGTTATAGGTATAGCAGTAGGAATGTATTAAATTTGAAAAAATGCTTTGTATGTAAACAGACAAGCTGCATATGAGCACATATTTATAAAATATATATATCTATTTAACACATCAGGGCATATTCTAACATATGTAATGCATGTATATGTAAAATAAATTTTCCTTGCTCCAGTGCTACTCCAACCGACAGAGTTCAAAATTGACTTGAGTTTCCCAAGCATGCAAAAGTTTATTATGATGAGATTGATGTTTGCGGTCGGCTGTGGTAGAATTTTACGAAACTATAGAGATAACAATATTTACGTAACTATAGAGAACTATAGAGGCACAGGGAGGCGAAGATGAAGGGATGGCTCTGTTCTGGCATTGCAAGAATTAGTTGAGGAAGAAACTGCTGTTCTTGCTCTCGCTCTTTCGCCCGTTTTGCTTCTTGTATGCTTTATAGTGAGGCATGCATTGAGTTAAGTGGTTGAAATGAAGTCGGCGTCGTCTTCCCAGCTCTTTCTTCTTCTTCCTCAGTCTCTTCTCACTTTGCTGCGTCTTCCTCCGTGGCTCCTTCTTCCTCCGTCGCTTCTCACTTTGCTCCTATACATGTGTCGTAATGATTGGGAAGAGGAAGAGAAGGAAAAAGAGACTCACCAGTGATTAGTATATGAGAGGATCGATAAATTTCCCTAATGTGGCCATTTATATGAAGGGGAGAAAAATGGGATTTTAAATCGGCAGATTTTCTCCGCGAAGGATTTTCCTGGCCGAAATCGATTCTCTCCGAGTGCGCATTCCCTTAATCTCTTCTTGAAGAAAAAGCTCAGCATTTCTTGTGTGTGTACTTGTCATGTGTCTTTGGAGCATGCATGTATACATGGACAAATATATGGAGGTGATGTAAACTTGTGAAGATGTGACTCCATCCATAAAGTATACATATGGTGTAAAGTTTGAGAGAGAGAGAGACGAGAAGTTAGTAGCAAAAGCAGAAAGAAAAAAGGAGCCTGGAACTCAGACTCTCTCTCTCTCTCTAAAAAAATTTCACGCGCTACCAAAATTAACTTCCCCTCTCCATTTCACACTTTTCTAGTTCTCCATTCGACGCCATTTATAATACAGTCTATTAAGGGGGGACGAGGAAAACATCGACTCTTTATATACTTTTTATAGGCGCTGCACACACTCTTCTCTTTCACGCACCACCAATATCCATCCTAACATTCCCATGTATTGTCGACGTTTTCACGACTACTCTCGCTCAGTACTAATACTATCGCTCACCACAACCACCTTTACGCCGCTCAGAGACCTTTTCCATTCCAACATGCTTCTATACTTTATTCCTTTTATACACTCTTCTTACTTGTTGTAATAAATTCTCCAGTTGCAAAATCCAAACGACTAGCATTTCCACTGAAATCTAACTTTTATTACTTATGTATTCATCAATGACTGGCTTGTTTCAATTTTCTCCCTGTAAAATCTACAAGATTGTTTTTCCTTCAAGCTGGAAAAGTTCCTTCCTCCTTCACATTATAATTTCCAATTCCCAAGACGAATTACACACAATATTATCTACTTACTTACCCAGTAGTTCCCTACTTAATTTCCTGTTTTTTCATTACATGGATTCCGTAGAATCTACAAGATTGATATTCTGTTTTGCATTAGCAACTTATCCAGCACTCGCAATCTTTATGTATGTATAAGATAATATACATATGTAAATATGTATGTTATCTCTGCTATTGTTATTACCATTAGAAAAGTGCCATTTTTACTGGTTTCATACTGAAACGGTGGTAAACTATGCCTGAAAGTACAACTCAAATCATTTCTTATTGTTAGAATATATAGTTAGCTGCAAAAAACCTGAGCTTGAGATCATTGAGGTTAGTTAGTTTCATTCTGTTAAAGCCTACTAAACGTGGAAATAGCTTGTCGGAAAGTTTAAGTAAGCACGGCATAAAATTCAAGATGGTGGTAACGTTGAATTAGCAAAGAGTCTAATGGCGCGTCCATTATTACATCCATGATAAAAAACTGGAAGAGCTGTTGTTGAGCTGAAATTGAACACGGTCATTATTTGGAAACTATAGCTTTCTTCATATCGTAGATATATCCCTGTCCCTCTCTACGTCTCCGTGAGAATAAATGTTAAATGATGGAGATGCATAGTTATGGCTGTAAGCTCGATTGTGTCCACCACTCTTTAGTAGGGAAGTTACTTATACAGTGAGGTGAGCATGTGGAGCAAGCTTTTTTTATGGTAGGCTGTAAAACAATAGGCATCCTTGTCGCGACATTGTTCATCAATCAGGTAATGTAGTTTTTCTATCTCTATGTAATTCTCCAATTGGATTTTTTCCGATACATTGTCTCTGAACAGAGGGAAGGATGGTCGATGTGCTAGTGCGGGAAGGATCATTTAACTATGTAAGGATGAACATGACATCAGTTCAGCGGAGACAGCGTTATATTTCTGGATTGGATGAACTTCATATAGGGAAGGATGCTTGTACAACAATAGGATGTGTATATAGCCACATGATTTTAATACAACGAAAGATATACATACACATGATTTTAGTACACCAAAGGATGTACATCGTTTTAGTATCAATAAGTATATACATGCTGTTGGATAGGGAAGGATGAACATGATGTAAAAGTAAAGAGAAGGATGATCAGAACGTTGGAGATACAGAAAAAAGGACAAAGCATGGACAACGGAATATCTAACACAAGTACCTTTTAGCTTGTTGTATTTCAAGCTTTTTGACTATCCTAAGTAGAATTACTTGTACTGTAAATAATTGTTATCCAGGTTTACGTGTAGCATTATGAGTATTTTTACATTTTTATTTCCCTCAGTCTCTCTCTCTCTCTCTCGTTTGTTTTCGTCGTCACATAAATTCTAAGACCCTTACAAACACAGTTCATATCCTGAACTTGTAATGGCGTAGCCAAGTGTAAATGCCTATAATCTATTCATGTCCTGGAACAAGTAACAATAGATTTAAAACAACGAGCGTGAGGTTTTGCATAGAGGAAAAAAGACTATTTAGAATTTTTAACTTTGTGTCTATGGGTATAGAAGTGAAGCATAAAAAGTTAATTTTTATCAAAGGCTTCGCTTTACGATCACGTATAAATTAAATAGTAAGTTTTGTTTACCAAAGGAAAACATGAAGCTGCATGACATGCAGCGCTTAGGATATCTTTGTGTGTATAATTGGTTAGAAAAACAACTCGTTTCTCTATGTTGGAAAGAGCGATAATGAGGTGAGAAACAGAGAGTAGTTGTCTTACTTCAATATAACATTATTTTAACCAATTATAAATGACCGTTTTGTTCTCATAGAAACATTACTGTCTAGTTTGTATTGTGAGATAGCAAACCATTCTACTAAGTAACCTCTCTCACATGTTGTAAAAATGTGATGAGCATCGTGTATCTCTCGAGTCTCCTATCAACTTAGTGCTACTTTATCGTCATTGTTTTACATGAACACAGAAGTTTCGTGTGGGCAGAACAGTCTGTAGAGACAGAATGCATAATAAAGGGTACTGTACTCAAAATATACGAGTCATATTATACTTATATCAAGTACAAAAGTACTTGAATCAGGGCGGACATGGTTTAGTAAATCCTCATTTAATTTAGCTCTATGCAATATGTGACTTTATGGAGGACGATAATTACATTCATGTTTTTACAAAGCGACATCATCATCACACAATGATAGCATGTATACATACAACGATTTATATATTTATACAGAATCTTTGAAGTATGAAAGTATTGGAATACAGATGGATGTATATAAATTATATAAATGTATGTAATTATATGTATGTACATGAAAGTCTGGCTCTGTCTCTGCCCTCGAAGTATCTTGTGTGAATTTTTGTTGCTTTCCTCGAAATGAACATGATAGATATAATGCCTTAATTGTGGGGTACATTCTCTTATTACATCTGTATAATAACATGACTGTGAAAACTGGAGTAATGTGCATCGCTAACTTTTGTCGGCGTCACAATAGTTAGTACAGATCTTCTGATGTTTAAGTCCCCACGAATAAGTTGATATTGTAATGAATTTCATGACAATTTTCATAATGAATTCGATAAATTTGACAACGAACAAGATGATTTTGATGATTTGATGACGAATTTGATAATGTTTTGATTTTGATGAGCACTTTGGTTAACCACAGACAACATTTAGAAGTCTGTCGCCTTTGTCTCTCTCTCTCTCTCTCTCTCTCACTCAATCTCTCTCTCAATCTGCGGTGATTGTATTCGTTTGTCGCCAGCTCTGTATCTGTGTAAAGCAGTGCATTATCAAAAAAACAATATACATAGTACAACATACAGAGTAAACCCCAAATAGATGCGAGAGCAATGTGTTTTCATATTGAGTTAATTGTGTTTGCCGATGCATGTGTGAGTGTGGTTGGTCTCGGTGAATGATTTGAGATTGTCTCTGTTGATGCAGAATGTTTATGAATCTTCATAGGCTTACGCCAAGTAATAAGGGCCTGAGTTGTCGATGAAGGAAGGCACACGAAGCGTGAGTATTATCATTGTGAGTGGTGATATAAAGCGTTTATATTCCTGCACCATGAATAAAGCCTAACAGATTTTCAGATCTGTATCATTTTACTCCTCCAACTCAAGCCCATCAGTATAAATATCATAAATAAGGGCTATACCCATACTGTATTGAAGGTCTCTCCATACTTCATTATTAGTAAATACATACATATAATGAATAAACCCTATATAAATATGATGGAAGTGGTGCTCAGGCCTTCCATATTCTTGACAACAGCTAATGCATATCTATTGGGAGGCTTCATAAAGTTAAAAGAGACTTTTCCTGCTGGCCTTTAGGGAGACCACTTGTTTGTGATGCATTCTGTATGTAGGATAGCTTTAAGTATTTATGGTATGGTCTGAGATATTTATAGTAGTCTCGCTGTAGATATTGGTTTGTTTTGAGAATACATACAGAGCTTGAATCGTACTAGTGTTCAGAGATTGTATGAAATGGATGCGACACTGATGACGGGATATAACATAATGTCTGGGAATCTGTTATGATATGATGAGATTTAATGGGGGTGAGAAATGCATTACGTTGACGGCGTAGGTCAGAGAGTATGAAATGGGGTTATAATGGAATAAGTGCATTAGGAGGGACAGATTCATTGTTGACGGTGGGAAACCGAGTGACACGAGTCACTGAGTACGCTGAACGACCCAAAAGTGAGTAATGTGAATCTGTCTAGCCTACAGAGAGGGAATAGAGAGAGAGAGAGTTAAGAGTCGAAACTCAAATGATGGCAAGCGCCTGAGTGTATCAACGGAGGAACAATATTGGGTGAAAATGCTAAAATAAATTTATTGTGTGGCTAAAAGTTATGGTATTCAAGCTGTTCTTGTCTCTCTCTCTCTCTCACTTTTACTGAGTCGCCTAAGCGGATGTGGAGGATATAAAAGTTACAATATGTCGGTCATTTGTTATCCCTTACGTACATAGGTTCTTACATGTTTTTCCTTTTCTATCTACTTGAACAGATACGCCGTAGATGTAAATGGGAGTCGGAGGAAAAATGCGACGAGGGAAACCACGAGTACATTAAAAGCTTGGCTAGCGGAACACAAGAAAAATCCGTATCCAACCAAAGGGGAGAAAATTATGCTTGCAATTATCACGAAAATGACGCTGACTCAAGTCTCCACATGGTTTGCCAATGCAAGAAGGAGACTGAAAAAGGAGAACAAGATGACTTGGGAACCTCGAAATCGACCTGATGACGATGATGATGTGGATATTTCCGACTCCGAACAAGACAAGAAAACATCTGATGACACAGGTAAGCACTGTTTCTTGATTTCTTCAGGTTCAAGAGTTCTCAAACCTAGACAGCGAGGTTGAACTTTACAACGCTGTTCAGTTGTGATTGGTTTTTATAGCCAAACATTAATGCCAACATAATTATTAACCAGAGCAAACCGAGCAAGTTGAATCTTAGCTCAAATATTACCAGATCTGCTAAACAAACAAGTTCATTCATTGATGTTATCATTCATGGTGGACAAACAAGGTTGAAGCGTTCATCAAATGTAGAAAATCTGTTGGCAAACCTCACCGAAATTGAGACAAGCATTAATAACTAAAGGTAAACCTTTGTGCTCCTCACAGATAATGAGAGACTCGGAAGTACAAACACTCACGCCCATGGGAAGTCATCCCCCACGGGTTCTAGTTGTAGTGATGGAAGTAAAGAAGGAGCGACTTCAACTCCGAATAATCAAAAACCGCGAATATGGTCATTAGCAGATTTAGCGGGAAGTGGGAGTGGAACGACCGGGACTGAGAGTCATCAAGGAAGTAGGCGACACAATAATCTACCGGGGTCAGCCTTTAGCCCTTTAAGTAGATCCTCACATTCCGAGTCAATTTACCGTGGGCTCTACCCTTTACCTCATCCCGCATACCATCCGGACAATCCTTAACAACCCCTTAAAGAATATACAGATATATACGATTCCATATGTCTTATATATACTTATGAAATCCAACAATATATAAATATTATAATGAATAAGCCAGCCCAAAAATTGTGATTTACGTTCTTTAGCAGTATTAATTGCCCATTGTATCTGTACAGCAATAAAAACAACTCATTTTACCAATCGAGACAACTTGAGCAACTAATCTTGAAAAGCGAAAAAATATTTCCAAGTATCATTATTTAGTAAATTAATTATACTTAATTATAAATATATCTAATAATCGATACTATTTCGAATATTTACATTGTATAAGTAATTATACCAATATAGGTAAACTCTGTTAAGGTGTTTAACTATTCACACACAAGATATCAAAAAATTATAATTACTTAAAAACTACGTACTGTTTTTTTTCTAAATATACTCGTCGACTCAGCAGTCATTATTATTTACTTTTATTTTATATTATAGATTAGAATTACGTTGAGCCTCGAGAGAGCACTTTACAAATGTTATTATGTTGTACAGCCACACATGTTTAATTGAAAGTAAATTTCCCAGCAGTGAACTACAAAAATAGTTGTATACAAAAAAATTGACGGTAAATACGTATATGCACTATATTAAGTAACAACAAGAACAAGTGCATCAGCATATATACAAACGTGTTAGTTAGACAAGTAAAAATATACTTACTACAATAGAATTTACAGGTAAAATACCTCGGAAAAGAACGTGTGCGTACTCTTATATATTTAGTTGATATACAATAATATGATGGAAAAGGAGAAAAAAATAAGAAAAAAATTGCAAACAAGCAACTTTTTTGCAATATCTTTAATAAAAGCCTTTTAAAAAGACATTTCACACTTATCCTTTTGGACTGCAGCAGACCAACTTGTTTGATTATCTTGTTTGCTTCCATCTCACGACATCATGTCATGCAAGCAACAAGTCATTCCTTCATTCATACTTGCAGACAAACTATTTTATAATAGTTACTTTTTATCATCATAGTTACTTTTTTCCTACTTGCTACTTCACTCTTTTCCATGTATACCTATTTAAATTTAACTGAGACATTACAATGCATATTGCCATGTAGGAATCTTGCATAAAAGTGTACCAATTTATACATTTATATACCATAATTACTATGTATTACAGTCTCAGACGCCCATCTCTATACTAGGATCCACTTTTCCGACCTTTGAGTCATGTATTCTCTACCACTTGCAAGTACCACTTAATATGTAAAGTACTACTAATAAATAGAGTATACTGTTGATATGTATACAACTAACATTTAAAAAACTACTAATATACCCAAAGAGTAGTTCTGTAAAGTCAGTTGTCACTTATACATAAGCAGTTGTTCCCTCTGGAAGCCGCATTCCTTACAACTCTCTTCCCTTTCTTGTCATATGTAGAAAACATGCACTGCTGGTGCAACTTCATGTTTGATAAACATGAACTGAGCATGTAACTTACTTACACTCTTTATGCGTACTTACTTATTATATCTTTATGTTTTTACATGTATGTACTTTTAGTGTTCAGGTATATATGTAATCATATATCTTCATATGTATTCTCATGGATCTTCATATGAATTCATGTGCATCTGTATGTGGTTTACATGCCTACTATTCGCATATACAGTACTGGCGTGTAGGAGCTCCTCACGTGTACTTTATACATACACTTTCACATAACATGTACTTACATACGTGCATAACAGCATCCCACATAATAATGCACATAAACGCCTTTTACAATGCAAGTATCATTTTAATATCAGCAGGCCGGAGACGAGAAGCAGCTTCACAGCGCATTAAGTCCTATCTTGTGTATCTCAAAAACTCAAAATACGTAGTTAAATACTGTGATAATGCTTGCATCTACAATGTCGTCCCTAATTTTCATACGGCGATGGACTCACCACGACTTATTACACAGGGCATTTGGTCGATAAAGACTGCAACTGTATTAGGAATGCAAATGAAATAAACAAGTATTGAAAAAGGGAGCAATGGGAAGTTCTATAGAATTGGACAGAGTGGATAGGAACTATGTGCAAGGAGAGCATATATTACAAGCACAAAATGCATACATACAAATGCAAACACAGTCTGACCACACAGTGTCCAATAAACAGCCTCATCTCCAACCCCGTCCAGAAACCAAATTTCCCATGAAAGTCTCCAAACTTTCTTTCAAAACAGACAATAAGTCTTGTTAAAACTCCATTCATCTCCGATGTCATTATACGCAAACTTGATTTCTTTTCATTATTTCCACTACATTTCCTTCCCTTTTATTTACTTAAGCGGTCCAACCTTCCTTTTCTTATTATTTACACCCAGGACAATCACTGTACACAAGCGTCTCGAATTACACACAAAGCCTCCAATGCTCGTAACTGTAGGGTTTTGTGTGCTAAAGAAACTTTTTTTAAACGGACACGGGCACTCTACGTCCTCCTTTTCGTGAACAGCATCTGTGTACATACTTTCATTCATCTAATTCAACGTAAGCTTTTACACGTATTAGCACAAGTGTGACTTTACCATAATTCCTTAAACTTGGAAATCCATTGACACATTGTATTGTTGGCGAGTTTCATTCATACTCTTGGCACCGGGAATGCACCGTGGAATATCTTCATTTTTATGTATGTAGGTACCACTGTCAAATTATTGGTTGTCTTGTAGTTACAACAACAGAATATCCTTCTTTTAGTGTACGAACAACTGCAAAGTATCATTCATTCCTAGGCACAACAGCCAGATATCATTATTTTACATAAACAACAGCAACGTATGACTCCTCAACATGTGCATAACAACAAAGTATCATTCACATATTATGTACCACAAGGAAAATACCAAATCCTCCTCCACAAAAACAAACTATACATATGGACATTCTACACTACACAACAAAAATGCAAGGAGAAAAGAAGTCTCCAAAGACGACGGTAAATTAAGTTAAATCCAACATCGAAGCATTCTCCTAGGTCCACTTATTCCGTCTTATGGGGTCACGTTACCTCTTCATTTTTGTGTTTACGTTGAAAACCCAAAGAAAAGTCAAGAATAAGATAGTATTGAAAAATTCAGAAGCTCAATTTAGAAAATACCACCTCGACAGAGGTAATGGCGTAAACGAAAGCAACCCTGAAGACCGAGTTACCTCCGGGAATACATGACCTGCAAGAGGAATTTATCCCAAACCTCCCTGCGTTGACACTACGGTGTATGCTGTGCCCACAATACAAAATACATTGCCTTACTGTAAATACGGGAGGCAGGATATAAAAATCCAATAGAGGAACTACTCTATACAGTATATTAGGAACACACTTATTCAACGAATCGTTTATATGTAAGGTATCCCACATTATTATACAAGCTATGCGCTGAATATTTATCGAATCCGCTAGTAGAACAAACTGTAACAAGTCTCAATTGATCCTCTGTGCCACGATGTAGCTTCTTGACAAGAGGAAATATAAGCGAGAGGCAGTAAAAAACGTCATTGTCAGCCCTAATTCAGATGACTATCCGTGGTGCACAGTAGCACTGGTAGTTATTATGGCTCAATGTAACATTGTTAACAAGGTATACAAATATATCTTACATACCAAATACATCTATGTTCTACCATTAGAATGTTACCACTACCGTCAGGTCCGCTCATAGGTATTGACGTCTATACAGCGGAGGTGCGAAAGAATGGCAGGGCATTCTATAGCAATAATAATAATGGAAAAGGACTGAAGGGAGAAGGGAATAAGAGTGAGTGAAAGAGAGGGAGGGAAAAAAGGACACTGTCTACATCGGACAGCACACTAGCCAGTAGGTAGGAATCTTCTCCTAATGTGTTCTTCATCTTGGAGTTGAGCGTGTATTAAGCTTGTTATAAGGGTGGTCTTGCCAAGGTGTGCGATGCCCCGCAGAATGGAAGTGTCCATTGTATGATTGTCATGACTGGCTTCCCAAACATATTAATCATGCCTCTTTGTCAAGGAAGCTATTTGAGCAGGGATAGGGAGTAATTCTATTAAGTCATCATTAGACAAAACCTATTTTCATGCTAAATATCTCTAAATTATTTATATAAAGTATACCTAATAAATACAACAAGCGTAACAACAATGGCTCGAGACATGGTCAAAAGAAATAGCCCTAATATTCCTTTCAATTTTTTTCTTCCTTTCCATTAGTTCAACTTCCATAACTTCCAGTTGTACAGCATAATACAACTAATTTATAGCGCATACACTTGCTATATATTATTATATTTTATTTTAGCTAAAGGTTGTATATGTATGACATTACATGGACGAATGTTACTCTCTGAACGAAATAGTTCAGTATAACAACTCACAAGAAATGTATTGTTTATATAGTAATAATGCTCTACGAAGTATAGACATAATAACCATTATGACATTGACCAGGAGGACGAACAAGAATGAAATTCGGTCTGAAATTTACATGTAATTTTCAGTAATAAACTTCTTAGGAACAAAGTTGTGCGAGCTAAATGTTGTACGGCTCAATGAATTCATGTAGACTCAGATTAGAAACATTATATACTTTCAAGATGTCTTGTAAGTATATTAGACAGCATATCCGAATACCCAGAAAACTACATAGGATCAGTCCTGCTGTGGTGTCTTCTATTGGCACAGGGGGGCTATCCCTATGTGGTCTCCTTGTACCAAATACCTGAGAAATTCCACTTGGCAATGCTATTTACGTGTGCCCCATGCCATTTCCTGCTCTTGTCTCTAGTAGCTCTTTCAAAACATACAAATACTATAGGGCTCCATCAAAGCACTCATATATACATATTTACCGGACCTCAGCGTAACAATAACAACAACAAATAAACAGGGAGATGAAACAATAGGAAATCACATCGATTCTTAGGAATCGTTAGCAACATCTTTACTTTACCTTCTGTTACCCCTTTATTTACCTTCTCCAGACCCCACGTCACACAAGTCAAATGTCAAGACATGATTTATCCCTTTAAGTCCGACATAAATTTACTGCGTTTAGGCACTTTCAACCTGAAAATATCAATTTCCTCCACGCCTCTAACTAATTCAATTAACTGGGAAGCACCCGCTTATGAGCTTCCAGGTTGACTTTAAAAGTAGCTTTTATTATTATGGAGCTTATTATTAGCTTTCTTTAAACGATTCTTTACGTTTTAAAGTCCTTCATATAAGTTTACAAATTTATCTGTAAAGGTTATAGCAAACACTTTGAAGAAGCTTCCATTCCACGTTCTCCTCTGTCAGTAACCCAACTTAGGGAGATGTTATATGCAAAGAAGTTAATTTGTGAGCATATAAATTTGAAAATAAAACATTGC
The DNA here is from genome assembly GCA_034696945.1 of Lipothrix lubbocki. Lineage (NCBI taxonomy): Eukaryota > Metazoa > Arthropoda > Collembola > Symphypleona > Sminthuridae > Lipothrix > Lipothrix lubbocki. The sequence continues at coordinate 23,767 of JAQGAK010000022.1, read as the reverse complement.
CTGTGAAGCTAACGAAAAATAGTTTTTCTGTATCTTGTAAATGTTAATAAGTTTTAATGTTAATCAACAAGAACACGCGTTTCCAACATAGTGCTATAAATATTCAGTAAAAAAATCAATGCACGTCACTAATGCATTTGCAACTTTTAACCTGTACATGACATAACCTCCTCAAAAGCAAGCCTCACACTTATTATCCAACATCGAAACAGTGGAAATATATTTTCCAAATATTTCAACAGATTTGATAAATCAAACATAAGACTTCATTATCTGCTTGTGTCATTGATAACTTTTAGTGCTGCGTATGGATAAGAAGGAGACAGTTTCACATGAACATAAATTAAGATGAAATTATGGCAGATGAAGACTGCAACTGATATTATTCTTTAAATGAAGACAAGAAAACGTGGAGGTTGAAAGAGATGAATACATTCACATAAAATGTAAAACATGATAAAAACAAGGGTTAGATTTATGTTTGAGCAAATTATTGTATAGCAGAGGGTGAAACGTTCAAAGTAAATAAGAAACTGGTAGAAAAAACAACATAAATTGCCTTGCTTGATATCTCGTGAAAACAAGCTCTTAACTTGAAGGACTGAGGTAGAAATTATGCAAACATGGATTAAAAGTTCATTAGAGTCCAATAAAATAGACCTTAATTAGTTCAGATGAGTCACCCTCTTTCTGGGGTTTTGTACAGGCAAAGGAAATCTTAAGGGTAAGTAGACAGCGGAGAAGAAATGGCTGTTGTCGGGATCTAAAAAATTAAGGATCTACGAGCAACAATCCGTAGGAAGGAAAAGGGATGGACAAAAAGGAGTTAAGAAATTGAAACAACGGAGAGCATAGTGGAGCAGAGTAAATGATTTTCTAAAGCATAATAAATGAATCCACAGCATTAATAGTAAATGATTCCATGCATAATGGAAAATACAATATAATACTACATGATTCTATGCATAATGGTAAATGAATATACAGCATAAAGTTGTAAATGATTCCATGCGTTTTTATCGTCATGTGACTAACGTGTGTGTATAGTGAAAAGGTGTGTATACATAAGGGTAAAGTGTACATAAACGATTTTTCACTGGAGAAACTCTAGGTTGAGAGTAGAAGCGTGAAGGTAATGATGGGCTTCTCTGCATCCAGTTGAATGATAATGAATATAAATACTTATAGGGTCATAAGATGAGTAGTGTTGATAAGAGGGGGACAGTTATTAGATTTATAGTTTGTTTTGAAAAGGGTGATCCCTTGGCCTGGGAATAAATCTTAAGCCTGATAAGACAGAGTGACACAAACCAGAGACAAGAAGAGCTCCACACACACACACACATACACAACTATACATCTACACAGTATTAATATGCTCTTCTAGCAGATGTTAGAGGAAAAGCCTGCGGCTGAGAAACCTTGCTCGACTGGGTGTTCTCCTTCCCTGTGTAATCACCTTGTTTAGCTCAATGCTTTTGTGCGGTCCGCACGCAACATTCCACCAGCCAACTATCTTCTACCATCCATTATATTATATTTTATATTCATTTCATATTATCCACTGAGCAATTCACAATAGTTTTAACAGCACACTATAACATTTTACATATTGTCGACAAAACTGTAACTCTTGCTCTCTCTCTCTCAGTCGCTCTCTCTCTCCTTCTGTCTCTCTTTCTCGTTTTACTCTCAACTTTTACAGTAAATAGTATCCTTACATACAATCTGTATGTTCAACTGTCTCTTGCATCACAATTCGACTGCAGAACTGTCTTCATTTATAGAGAAAAGCTCTGTAGGCGTACATTCTACCATACAGAAGCCGTTTCCATGCTACGACAAAATGAAGATGCTGATACAAGACAACAAGTATTGCAGAAACTTTCAAGAGACACACCGTCGTCAGCGTAATAATAAGTTGTCCTCCTATTAATTAATCGTGGATCTTCCCAGTACACCACCCTTCAATCCTTCTGTATGGTTGCTCGGAGAAAATATAAAAACACTGTGGTAGGATGAGGAATAAGACGTACAGTGTTTAATGACGAAATATAGACGGACAGCGTGTAGCAAGACGAACGATAGGGGTAGTGTGTATAGAAAAAAGAATAAAGACAAGGTGTAAAGCATACACAAAGGGTAATAATACCTGGCCACATCAACTCCATAGCGATTAAGAAATTCATTTATTCACCTTTTATTCCTCTTGTATGTCTAAATGCATCCATAAACTCATCTTCATGTCTTTATGATTCCTCGGGGCCATTTGCTTAACTACCTGCACTTGTCTACCTTCACTCTGTATTACACTCTTTACTGTAATATTCACCTTCTCTACCGCATCGAAATTACTTTGTTATAGTATGGAGAAAACTAGTGCAGTCAGCATTGAGTAGGGAAATGATTGTAGGATGCTTTGGGCTGAGCGTCTATATTGCTAGTATGAACATAGATAGAAACATATAAAGGTGGCTTTGAATTGAACGACGAGGTGGCTTGAATTGAACAACAAGGTGGCTTGAATTGAACAACAAGTAGCTTGAAATGAGTAAACTGAAGGTTGCTTTGCATAGAGGAAGCTTTGAAATCAACAAACTTAAAGACTGAATGAAACCAGCGAATACAGTTAACGTTAATACCAACAATTTTTACGAAACTAAAATAAAGAGCAATGATATTGTATAGCAATAACAGAAAAACCTGCCAGCAATATACAAAGGAAGAAACTGTATTACGGAGCAGAATTACACAGTTCCCCGGATGAAACGGCCTGGCCCACCCTCGGCCAGTGATACTCAATAGTTGGAATAATATAAACTGTAATATCGCCCAATTAATGAGCATTTCATTCATTGAGCCAATACAACCATAACACTTGTGTATTATTAAACTACCACTACATGTTATTAAACTATAGCCAATGTGTTATTGAACTATATAGCTCGACCGGTGTATGTACAAAATAAATACAAGAATATTATTGCGGGAATCAGCATACCCAATCATATAATTACATGTTACAGCTTGTTTTCACCCTTAACATTTCTGTTCTTGATACAGTTTGACTCTACGTACGTGCTTGAGCTCAGGTAATACGATCATAGAACGCTCACTAACTACTGTAGGTATATAAAAGTAATTGTTTGCATTTCAATCCTAGTTTATAAACATTGTAAATGTAAGAGTGTTGTAAAATGCCCCATGAAGTGAATAAGAGAGAATTGACGATGAGAGAGAGAAAGAGAGACCACAGGCTACTTTTCTTGAGGAGGTCGATGTTAGCACTTTTATTGGAGCGTGTGATTCAATTGCTTACAACCCTGTTTGTTTTCATGTATTTAGTGCTATTTAACCCGCTCAGCGATGTTTACTTGAATGAGCGTCTGTATACATACGTTCGTGTATATAAGCGTTTGTATACGAAATTCGTGCATCCAAACATTACTTTAGGAAATTCGGGCATAAGCGCGTTATTATATAGGAAATTCGTGCACACAAGTTTTACTACGGAAAATCGTGCATATAAGCATTACTGTAGAAAATCCGTCCGATTACATAGGAAATGTGGCATTGGTAACAAGGTGGGAAGAAGTACAGGGCCTCCAAGAAGGAGACGCCGATGTACATTATAGGCCGTTTGGACAGGAAGGAGTGCCTGAAATTTACCTGCATTCAGGTAAATTGGTTTATATAAGTGGGATTGGATGTGTTTATGATGTTTGATGTAAGATGATTATTACATCTTGTTTGGGCAAAGTGTGTAGCTTTGTAAGTGTGTTCTGTAACTGAAACTGGTACTTCGATGGACAAATCCTTTGGCATTGGCCGGGCTGTTGATAGGCAGTTGTCGGAATCTGCCATATGTAACTGCTAAATGCCTGCCTAAAACGTGTAACGACATAATGCAAGTCTCCAAGTAATACACGTCTAGGACATGTAACAAAGTCATTTAAGTCTAGAAGACCATGCATATAGCAACGTCATAGTCTAGAGCTTAGAAATGTGCTAGAACATGGAAACGCAAGTCTAGAGCATGTGACGAACTAAGGCAAGTCTACATGTTCATGTGACGGTGAGATTCTCAAGCTATATGTACGAATTTCTACAGTAGGTAACGAAGTGCGATGCAAGTCTCTTCAAAGATGTTGTTCCTTGTGATGGTTAAACTTATCGCATATTGTTTGACACAATCGTCTGGCTCGTAGGGTTCATGTTGTAACCTTCTTGTCTTGTCTCATTCGCTTGCTACATCCGACCTGCTTCAAACTCCGAGATGCTGATGATCATAAGGAGAAAAGTTGAGACAAGAGAAGCATCAGAAGGACTAAGTGAAGTCCCGGGCTCTCGATAGATTATTATAACGCGATGGAGAGAGAGAGAGCGAGAGAGAGAGAGAAGCACTCAGAAAAAGGTTTCAGTTACAACAGCGGTGACCAAATAATGTGGAATAGATGAGCCGAGTGATAAGTGTTGAAAGACAAAAGGAATTCAGTAAGGGGGCAATAAAAATGTATGGCTTCCATTAGGCACACAACGTAATTAAGGGGATAAAAGGACGGTTAAAGCATTTACCTCTATTGCCCATTTTACTTTTCCATCGTCAGTTTTACCTCTGGCGCCAGGTCCTTTTCATTACCTTCACGTAGCATTTACGTGATTTTTCTACCCAACTTACTTACTCAATTTCTGAAATGTTTTAAATCCCCCCTCTCTCTTCTTAATCTTAAGTAGTATTCTTTTAAATAATATTCTTTTCCAGCCACCAACACCATCCCCAGTTAAATTCCTATCAACCTTTATATGCATGTACTTGGTTAGGTTTCCTTAATCACTCCGTGTTTTCTCTCGCTCTACAGCGTTTTCACTTCTTCGTTTTCACGACATTCCCTTTCGACGACAGCCTTCAAAGCCATTGAGAGTCTCGAAAATCGAGAGCTGAAATGGACTTGAATTCATCTGCCGATGAGCTTGTTCCGCGTTGTCGTCGTCGAACAAATTAGTATAAACATTTTACGGCAATGTCATTATGATTATTATTCTACATTACGATTGAAATACTCTAGAACAAATGCATAACAACGAAACTTACAAAAACAGAAACTAGGAGGTTTGAGCATTTGATGAATACACGGAAAAAGCAACAGGCAACATGATAGCAGCAACAAGAATGGGATAAGGAAACTTACCCATTAAGAACAAGAATTGTAAAAACAATAATAGCGGGGATACATACATCACAAATACAAAGTCCCTGTAACTTCAATTGTTTTGAAGGCGTTGAAGATAAGCTAAAAGGAATATGCTTGTTGATGTCAAGACATTTCTGAACATATTTCGACGTTTCTGGGCGCATTCTAAACAACAGAGCGGGAGAGATAAACTAAAGATATGGACAAGAGGTAGCAAGAGGTCAAGTAGAGCTACAATTTAGTAGGGAATGGTGGTAATGAAATGTTCGGTGTGATCATCATTTGGAGGAGTAGGTAAGGAAAATAGGCTATTTCCAGAGCATAAGTTGCATGTGTAAAGTTTATAAATACTAACCCAAGTCGCACATCATCATCACAGCACGGGAACAAGTGCAGGAATTTATAAGGAACTACCAGGGAACACTTACGGTGAGTGTTGTTGTTATGTTGTGAGGGGATCCCTAAAAGATGCATGCTGACGGTGCTTATACGCATATAATTATACTTGTGTAATAGTTTCGAAATAAAGATGAATCCATGCGTATATTTTAATGGACGGGTAAACGCAGAGGATGAGAACTTGATACAGTAATCATACAATAAACATTTTCCCCTGTAAGTTCATTTCATGCTGATATGTTGGTTCTTGTTGTATGAATATTTTTATTGAGCAGAAGAGAGGAACAGTGAGAGAGACAGAGAAAACAGAACGAAAGAGAGAGAGAGTCAAATATCCAACCGTCCAGCTTACGTGCGATTAGACGTAGATGAGTAAAACTGGTTGGCATAATAATTGTGGCGTGATGAGGATTAGATATTTGGTACTCATGAAGCAGCTCCAGCCTTTTCAAAGTGTACAAATAGTAAATTTTTAACATGAAAATATGGAAGGCTTACAACATATCATGATGATGGAAAGAGTTGAACACGATATGGCATGTATTTTTATTTGAAAACTTTTAAGCAACAACTAAACTACTACAACCATATATATATATGAAGAAAAATTAAGTTTTTCCATCATCATCATCGTCGTCAGCCACTTAAATACTCATTACACCATTAATGTTTGCATACATAGTTGAGATGGACCTATGTGTCCAAACGTTTTGACTAAAAAGTCATGTAAAAGCATGGAGCAATGTGTTTGAAAACATTGTAGTCACATTGTCATGAGAGACTTAGCGTGCGAGGTTGAATTGCGAATCATTCAATTATTTCCCATGCAAAGTCTCACACTTAAAGCCACTTCCGGCTGAACAACTAAATACATGCAACTGTTTTCCCCTCACGTAAGCTCTTGTTCAAGCTCTCTTTAACATATATATTTAACATTTATATATTTCGGGCTCTCTTCAATTTACTTTTACCTTAATATACAATTTTCAGCTCTCCTCCAATATAATTCACTCTATATATCATATAGGCTCTCCTTTAAATACATAAATTGGTACTCATATTTTTTCCGAGTGCATTTAAAAAGGGGTTAATTCATATTATAGCGAGTTTGTTCTATTAGTAACGGACTAACTAATGTGTGACCATGTTATAGATTTTACTTTCAACCTCAAACCTACTATTACTATATTAGTCAGGCACATTCGAGCCACAATGTATAGGGAAAACGACTTTTGAGCTGATAAATTCTCTCTCGCTCTCGTTAATTCCCTCACTCACCAACTCACTTGTTCCCCTTTATTCCCAACACGATATAAATATCCAATACAATTCATTTAACACACGAATATAAATAACCATGGCAAGTCACAATAAATGAATGTACTCGTTACAATACATATTAATGTATTTCATGTCTACAAAATCGTATCTACTTTACACATTATACAGACATCCACTGCGTTAAAAATCCTTACAAAAGTATCCACTGTATTAAAAATGCATGTAACTATAAAGGTACACACCCTATTAAAAGTACATATAAAAAGTATGGGCTAAGTTAAAACTTTGTATATAAAAATATGACCGTAGACTACGATATTATTCATACATAGGAAAAAAGTTATCCATCCATCTCCTCCTATTATTCATAACTTGAAATCGTTTGACTCTTCTTTTACACTACTTACAAAATAATTACAACCACCACCTACGGAGTATGAGGATATCTCGAGCATATTAATTTCACATGAGAACTTCTCTTGGCTACTTTATGATTGTTTACTTTTTTTCTACATGCACCTCTTCTCACATCAGCGTTGTAAATCAATTTTCCAACATGCTAAATTCAATTTAGGAAAGTGAGAGGAAATAATGCTATTACAATTAAACGCTTGGGTGCAAAATGCTTGTGCTTGTAGTGAACTTGTTTAATGATAATTTTTATTTAGTTATTCTCGCGCCTAAATTAAAATAGCCATATAAAATTACTAAGAAATTTTATAATTAAATTTAAAATATCTGCAGAATATATCTGTAGTTATATAATTAGATTAAAAATAATTACACAGTGTAGTCTATAGCCACTTTTTATAATTGTAACGAGATCCCTTGATTTATTGTAATGGGGATTCTCAAACTGTCACAGGTTGTCGTGTCGATAGACAGCGGAGAATAAAGTGATGCTTGTTTCCACATGTTGAAATCTATGTACAGTCAATTACGCTTAATCGTGTATTTCTTACAATCTACTATATTTTTTTCCATACAATCTTCTATATTTTCTTTTTCCTTATAATCTTCTATAATTTCTTCAATAGAATGATTCCTTGACCACCCAGCACATATGCACGTAAATAAGTAATTGGAGCTGTAGGCTTCAAAGGCTTTCTTGTTTTGAAGTCTACATTGGGAGTCTTGTACACATGTTCTAAATGCAACTCATTGTACTTCAATGTATGTTCCTTGACTTATGTACGTACATATTTATTACACACAATATATTGTGCTGCATATATAGAATTGTTACTTCGTTTACGAGAGCATGGACGGCGCTTCATAGTTTGGTCACGTAACTACCTAGTCAAGTTTCGTAAAGTTTGGCTCGTACATTACATTACTCACATTGATAAACCGTAAACAGGCAAAAAAGAAGAGCGGAGAGACTTGCATCTATATATATACTTATGTATTTATATACTGAGGAAGCCAGCAATACAGAGAGTTCTATTGAGCCCATCCATAAGTGTCATCAGGGTGTCAACCACTCTCAACTTCATTTATCTTCCTTGTCACTATTTCTCAAACATTGCACAATTTTTTTCCTCCTGTTAAGTTCTTGAGTGAAAAACTCGAGCAACACTAAATTTGGCTATACTTTAACATTACATTTGGCTCTACTTTAACTTAACATTACAGACTGACAACATCACACAAACAGACGAACGTACTTACATGTGAACATCATACACATGAATTACATCCTGAACATATCATACACACCCTTGCGATGAATTACATCTATGAATATTACACTTAGCAAAACAAGGCCCAATATAGCATCCTAAACAGAGCGAACGACTCATCAACATCGAAGAAACAAGACAAGGGGAGAATGAAGAATACTTACAAAATTATAAATGAACAGCATTTTGACAAATATTTTCTTAGTGGATGTTGAAGTCAAGATAATTGCACATAATGCATAAAATAACTCGTTTTCAATACAACCCAGAAGATAACTTAAAAACCATTTATAATATACTGTGTGACTTAACAAATGAACCTAAAAGAAATATGCAGCAATCATGTGTGTATCAAGAGCTGAGGTATGAAGTTGTAAACGCGTTTGACATGTTCCAACCTTTTTGTTCATACAGCTCTTATAGTGTGTGTGTGTGAAAATTTTCATTATGCATGAGAGTCCCATATATGAACATTAAGAAATTAATTCCATCATTTCGTGTATTTTCCACGGTTATGTAAATTTCCGAATACATTAACAACCTAAGAACCCCAAGCGGCAGTGTATTTATTTTGTTTATTTGGAACATTGGGCTTGAACGGTGTCAAAATTCGAGAGGTAACGACTTATATACTGCGATAGCAACTAGAAGGTAGATGAAATGGCAGGAAGTATTAAGCTAATCAAATTCTATGGTAAAACTTGGACCTTTTCCTGTTCACTTGAATACTAAAAGGCTCAAATAGAGGCTATATATCTGTAAGATTGTAGACTTAACATGCACACACTATTAAGCATGTTTGTATATTATACTTATTTAATAAGCACACACTCACATCATATACAAAAACTTTCATAATCTTAGATTCATTCCTATAAGCCCGCTTATCGCCTTTCAATAAGCATTCATACCGAACACCTAAATGCACACAATGGTCCTATCCTGCCGTCAAGTGTGTTAGCTTATTATTATTTCGTAATGGGAATTATAATTTAGCCGGTGATTATTGAAAGGCATAAGGATACTAAAGTCTTAAAGATTGTAAAAATTTTGACAACTTACTGAAATAGCATGCATTACCCGGTTCACACAACAAATGACAAGTTGAACGGCGTCAACTCGTTTCGTCCTCATTATAAATTATAACATAAAAGATAATGTGAATACCCTCATACGCATTTCACAAAACTCTTGTCATTCCACACAAATATTACACTGCACATCAATATACGGCAGTCAAAAATATGCATGCCACACCACACAAATATAGATAAGTACATGAAATAACATACATATGCCACACAAGTATACATTTCGAAGTACATGGAACATATATATATATACAAGCCACACAAATGTTTATGGAAGTGCATGGAACAAACATATATACATACTCCTTTTGAAATTAATGGCATGACTGTGAGTAGTACAAGAATTAACGTATGTAGACGTATGGACAATACTATCTGTCAATAAGTATTTGGAGCGTATTATGAATTGTGTACATAATATATATCTACATACAAACATATATTCCCGACAACCAAATTGTACTGAGCACATTCGTAAAGCATACATTTTCAATTGGTTTTCTTCTTCCAGAGCTACTATTTATCTCTAACTCGTTTGTATGAAAAGCGGTTGTTTCATGTAAATAAGCTTGAGAACAGTGGCTTGGTGTCATTATGTTTATTACGGGTCTCCCGCCTTTCCTATATGTGGAACATAAATGCACGGTAATTTAATGTTCTTTTTCTCCCTACAACAACTACCAGCCGAGCTCATAGAGGAGGACCACTTACTTGGAGGTATTACAGGAGTAGTTAATACACATTTCATGGCCGTGGTAGTTCTTCTTTTACTTTTTCCATTGCATACCATTAAGACAAAAATTGTATAAACACATAACACGGAGTTCAAAGGAGTAGGCAAGTGAACAGCCGGAGCAAGGGAAAGAATTTCAAGTAGTAGCATTGCATGTCAAACTCCGTCAAGAACCTCTGCAAAGATTCGTTTTCCTTGGTAAAGTACAAATTTATTCGAAAACTGGATGTACGTTACCTGATCGGTTCTTTAGATGTTAGATGTGCCAAATATTTTAATGGGCTCAGCGGAATAAATACAAGACTATTAATTGGTTCTATGTGGTAATTTGATTGTTTTTATTTTTATTTTATGTCTTTGACCTTCTCTGAATCTGTGTGGCTACTCTTCGCTCTACCATGTACTCGTTATAAACCATCTACATATACTCCTTCATGATGCCTTATGCATTCAACAACATTGCCCATGTGTTCATCGTCATGTCTTATGTCTGAACACACTGGTTCTCCATATTACATATCAATCGCGTTTTCCTCCGACAGTCAGCTTCTTTAACCTTTTTCTTGCCCTGACATATTCAATGCAAAGATTCTTTAAATTTACAAAGTTTGTTCTTGCATCACAAAGTTACTGACATACAGGTACTGTAAATTTTTTTAAGTTACTTATTGCTTCTCAGGCCATTTGTCATATGCCATATGAGCATGTTACACAGGTCTCTGCTATTTATGTGAATATTTGAAACTGTCAAAGCAAGGATTTAGCAATGCTTGTATATGCATCAATTCACTTCATGGAAATTCAAACGCTGTTTACTCATCACTTACTGAGCGTAAGTAGTTGCATAAACATTGCAGACAGGCATTACATGTTAGGAAAACTTCTCTTACACCTCGCACTTTCCGGATATTAATAGCTAAATGAACTGTACTTGTGCGTGGTTACATGTTTAGCACAACTGCATTATGCTCACAAGTTGTACTAAATTTACAAGCCTACAGCCCTCATCGAACCTTGTGGAACTATACTCAACTATATTATACACGCTCAAAGGCTCATAGTATATTCTTAGAAGCTTATATTAAAACGAATTATGTTGAGCTATAATGTGCTCAGCAGCATAATATAAAATTAAAGTGTACAACAGCATAATATAGAACCATAATGTACAACAGTGTTGTAAGAATATTATGATAAGTGCAACTGTAAGCCATTGCGGTTAGGAAGTTGTTTCAAAAGACCGGTAAGCATCCAGAAGGAATTTACGGTCGATGTATTTGTATTTTCACGAACCCACCGAACTTTCTACAACTGCTTATAGTTATACATATCTGCAAGTATGAAATATGTGAATCGGGGATGTGTGGATTTCAAAGTTGAAGTCCCATAAAAACTTTTTAGTAATGCTCGAGTGTAGATACATGAATGATCTATGTTTATGCAGATGTAGGATTTGAAGAGGTAGGTTGTTGAAAAGACCCAAGAGTCATAGATACTACAGGAGGTAGGACGAGTAATGGAGTTTGAAGGGAACAAGTTACCTTGTAACAGAAGTGATGAATATGGATGCGTGGGAGCTAGAGTTAGCTTTGTGGGCCATTCATTGGGTGTATTTATTGTTAATAATAGGAAGACGAATGGGTTTGGTTGCAAGATTAGGATGCTTCAGATGTATCAGTTGCAGGGCTCTCATGTTTTATATATAGATATAAATAATAGATGCATATTGAGAGTGTTTGCTTAATATTCAGCTCAAAAAGAGAGTGAGTAGCAAGTATTGTTTTAACGTGAATTGAATGGTGTGCATACATGAGCGCGTTAAATAGCTTCATGTGTGTATGCATGCTAATAGAGTGGTTATAGTAGCATCTGCTTATGGGTAAACATGGAAACAAGGAAGGAAATGGTAAACGTAATAATAATGAATAGGCGTCATGCTGATTATTTGTATGCAAATGGCTGTCGGCGGCATTCGAGGTCCATTATGTTAATGTGAGTATTAAAGGCTGCAATTACGACCCGTCCACATCTCCCAAGGCTACAAAAACTTGAAAACACTGATCATCATGCAAACTATTTGGATTTCCACACAGGAAACTCGCTATCTCGATCATCGCACACACTATATTTGACTTATACATAGGTTTTTACTCCTATCCATCCATTCCTATCATCCAACAGTACTCTTCTTAAGTGTACATACAAATGTTACATTCAAACACTGACGATAGCACTGCATAAATGCTATCTTGTATCTATGCTCACATGTAACATGGAATTACATGAGGCAGTGTTAAGTATACATGATATATTGTAAGTAATTATACATGATATGTTTTAAGTATACATGATACAAGATGTATTAAAAGTATAAGCGATACAGTGTTAAGTATTCTATGTATACGTAAGATACACGGAAGATATGTAAGATTCTCATATAAACTCCCAACGTTTGAATCTACCTAGTCTACCGTCTGCAAGAGCGGATTCGATAAGTATTATCAAGGCATATTAAATTACTTACTTTACCTTTCGTTCATATCATTAAAATAAGATGAAATAGTTGTTTTCATTCGCACCCTTGCAACCCAGTATCTACTTCCTTGGCGTAGCGTTCTTCATTCACATAAACAATATCGATTCCAACAAATCGTATGCTCTTGGCACGCCTATACAGGTCTTTCGTTTGTATTTAAATGGTTACACTATTATTTAGCTACTGATCATCTCAATTTAAAAGATACATACATGTTAACAACGGTTTTTATACACTCCAGCCCTCTCATGAACAAACCCCCAGATCCATCCTAAGATTTCGTGTTGTTCTTTCTCTTCTACAATTATAATGATATGACATTACCTCGCTCCTCCTAGTGTTGTTGTACGGATAGCATAACCCTGCTGCAAGTTTCCGTATTCTTTGTGACATTAATCTATGGACTGATGTTCGAGGTTCATAATCAAATTCGTTCAGTCAGATGCATTTCTGAAGTATGTATTTACCATACTCCTGCTATATCCATTTACCATACTCCCATCTCCATTGGAGGTTTGTCCGCTGACTCAACACTAAATTATACAAGTATTTATTATATTGGAGATGATTCTACATGTACTTATTATACTCGAGATGATTCTTTATTATATGAAGATGATCCTACGTACATGTGAATATCAACTTGATGAACAAGATATCCCTGTTGATAACTCTGATATTTCCAGAATATACACAGAGTACAAGGAGCAACTTGTTGTCTCTCACATTATTTTTCTTTCCTGAACATCACACGAACTAAAATAATTTATTTCCTAGAGATCCTGATAAAAGATGTTGAGCTCCGCGGAGCGACGGATAGCTAAGGTGACTGGCTGGGAAAAGCTGGGAGACGACGAGGACGACCCTCGTCTGCGTTTCTCCTGAGCATCATGAGGAGTAGAACGACAGAAGACAAATGTACGGGATCAAGTGTATTTTGACGGGTGGACTTGTTACATTCAACGGGACATTCACTTCATATACAAGACTAAATATCATTTAGTGAAACAACAGAAGACATTCTATCTACTATAGTAAGACTTATGTATACTATACGCCGATGTAACCAGGAAACTACACTCAAGTACTTGTAGCTAGTTAGCTATATGGTCGAAGCGGCTAGTAAACGTAAAATAGCAAGCACACTATAAACATAGAAAGTCACAAGTAGCAAACTACATAAAGAATTGACTCCAAATAGTCAACAAAGCTCATGGTATACACCCATGCATGGCATGGAGTTAAAATTATTCCAGGAGATTATAAACATTTTTCCTACTTATGATTACATGTGTACTCGGTTGGGTAACCTTATCTCTATATTGTGCTACTTACTATCTCAAATTCGATCAAAAACATGCTATCCTCGTGGAAGAAGAATGAAAATGAAAAACTTAATGCAAGCCGACTACCATATATAAATGAGGAAACAGCCAGAAGAGAGAAACTACCTCTCCTTTGTTTAACTTGTCCAGATCAAAAAGCCACGAGAGAAGGAAATTTCCGTGATCCGAGCTCTGTCCACTCACTCAAGTAGTAGCATATACACGGGTGCAGCGTGAAAGTGAGTTCATAACTAAGAAGTGAAAAACAAGCATAAGTACTAGATATTATTCTTTTTATGTTTCACCGATTCTACACATTTATATGACTTACTTGATTAATTTTCGAGTGCATGCAACTTTTAGAGTTTTCTCCAGCAAAATATGGAGTACAAAATATAGGAGAGCAGAGGTACTACATATATCTATAGTTTCTTGATGGCTGACAATGAGATGCAAACCAGATTTATTTTTTCATGTTCGTGTTAGATTTGAATTTTTTGAAGGAAACCCGAAGCCTGGAGCGGCCGAATTTTTCCTAGGTTTATACCAGTTTTTAACAGCATAAACATCGTGAGAACAAGGCAATAATGATGGATAATTATAAAGTAACATTTTGCTTCTCGCGCCAGGAGCCTTGTTTGCGTGTTTTTTAATTGGGGCGGGGGTTGTGGTTTAATAATTCGAAAAAAAGTTTTTTTTCGTAAACCTATTACCCAAAAGCTCCCTTCCCTACCTAACACACACATTCACACAGACGAACATACGAACCCACACCAATCCTACACTTCAAGTATTGAAATACATACCGAGACTTGTATACATTTGTACATATATAGATATAGATATATATATTTAATATAGTAAACAGGCGTATGATAAGACAGCCGTGTATATTTAACAGCAATGTAAGAGACTTGTCGGTATGCACAACAAACAAAAAAGAAATATAATTCAGGTATCTATGTAAATATATAGGTGAGTAAAAGACAAGCAAAAGATCGCATACTTTACTGCATCATATACGTTTAAGCCTAGACTGATGGTTTATAGAGGAAATATAATTGATGCGCGGAGCTGGGGAGGGCTACACGTTGATTGACAGCATAATCTGAGTGTAAATTACGGTTTTCGGTTCTGGATTTCGTGAGATGAGCATTCAAACCTCTAATATAATTGTTACGTTAACACACGCGATTTCTTATGAAACTCTCTCTTATCAGATCACAACTGTCACGTGGCACATCCGTTTCGACTCCCTCAGGGGGGCCCGACCTTCCGTCTTTTTTCCAACTATCCCAAATACTGTGTGTATGTTATTATCGCTTTGAGAGTCTTTACACACTTACAACAAAACCCATCATGCACATGCATTCTTACAGATACTTCCAGTATCTTCCAGTAGACCTTACCTGTAAAGTGTAAACTTTACATTGAGACCATATGTAGCAAGCTTTGTGTACATTGCATCAACATGTTTCAAGGCGTGCAGTACATGAGAACAACTTTAGTAAATGCTAACTGTGCCTATGAAGATGTACATAGTTATAAAGAAATATAAAGATGTTCATCGTATAAAGAAACACGGAGATGTACATGGCATAAAATGGCTTGAGAGCGCACTTTACATAAAGAAATATAAAAATTATATGCACAACAACATCATGATGCTTAAAGGTTGGTGAAGCTACAAGGCTCGTAAGTTACGTAGGGGAGAACAAGGCTATCACCTATAATAATAAAGCTTAAAGACCAAAGCCAATGCCAAGACCGCCTTGCTTTTACCCAAAGCACACCACACCACCTCTAATAAGGTACCTCGGAGGGTTTACATCCTGCGTACATACATAGTGACAAGCATGCACACAATTTATACTTAGTTAGCAACCTATTTACTTGAGGTTCTGCTCGCTTGTTCACATATAATCTTATATTTAGAAACTGGCATCTTTTTACCTCCCTCCACTTGATACCTGATGCTTCCATTTCCAGTCAACTAAACACTTACTTATTGTGGTATCACTGTATTACGGACAGCATATCTCATCCCATCAGCAGAACCACTACTCACTCTGCAGGTATTTCTCATTTCATGTCCACAATATAATCGCATATAAAGAAGAAGATACTCGCTCTCTTCCACACACCATATTTAAGGAGCAATGTAATATGTATAGTATATGGCTTTCAAAAAATATTTAATGTAACCAATCAGCTTCCTCCTTGTAAACACAATTATGTGTAATTACAATTGTATAGAGACTGCATGTACAAGGATACTCTCATCTGAGTATCTACACTTCAAAGAAACATGTTTTGTACAGACAATTCACCAGAAAAACGACATTTGATATCGTGAACGGAGGATGGACACCTCCATTTAGATCTCAACATGCAAAATCTGTACAACTACCAGAAGTCAAGCGATTTATTTTATGTGCAAAAGCAATAAAAACTTTTTTGTGCGAAATAAATTTCCAACCTCTCCTACCTATATATTCTTCTATTCTCCAACCGCTTCTGCTGCTGGGTTTGTTCATGCCTTTAATTCACGTTCCTTTTAATTTAATGAATAAATAACCGTCCGTTTAATTCTGTAATTAAAAACAGCAGTCATGCACGAATCGCTAATCTACTTTACAGACATAATCTTAACTGAATCTATTTTAAATAGAAAAAAATGGTTGGACGAGTAAATGGTGACCTGAGAAATATTTCACTTTGCTTACATGCACAGTAGCATGTGTAGGCTGGATATTTTAATAAGGTTCTTCATTTCAACGTGCAAGAACTTGCAATAAGTATTTTTTACAGGCGCATAAATAATTTTTTATACGTACATAAGCGTGCATATTCAATATGCTTCTTATAATAATCGTATGTGCAGCCAGCTTGTACTTACAAGGAAGATACATGGAGATATTATGTGTGTGAGAGAGGAATAAACACGTTTGCACCAACCTCTTCTCAGCATATTTAATGTTTGTTTATTAAGATTTCCCTATATACCTGATAATATCTTCTCCGTTGCCGTTTATCATGATCAAGTTATAAACGATCATGTATACACTGCAAAACCTTGCTGCCTGCAGGATTAACCTGCCATTAAATGTTGCTAGGAGGCAAATGATTAGTTTCTATCTCAACACATTTTCCAGTTAATTGATTATGAATTATGGTTTACATTATCTGAACAGGTGTATCAGCTTTGGCAGTATCTCAGACATCATGAGCATTAAGCCCTCATCGATATCCATAAAATAAGATAATATTAATGTAATGTGCCTAGAACAATAACAACCGCTCTCCGCTTAAGTGGCGACTGTTGCATTCCTCCGACAAGTTGAGCAATTAATAACGGGACTATTGCTTATGATGTGGAATGAAGAGTCGTCTCATATCTTGTGGATAATGCAAATTTTATATAAAGTATGATGCAAATCCTGTATTTAAGTACGGAGCAAATCTTGTATTTAAGTACAAACCAAATCCAACATTAAGTGCGCAGCGAATATTGTATTAGGGATCATAAAAATCTTAGATTAAATGTAATGTGAATTTTATATTAAATCCTGTGGATATCACCCACTTTAGATCTTATAAAAATCTTGTATTAGATCTGATGGCCAAAGTCTTACATAGACAACAAGCAACTTTACAAAAATGAAACATTAAACCAAAAAAAATCTTGCTTTACATTTTCTAACTATCTTATTGCATCATTTTGACATTCAGTTTGACCTGACGGAGAGGTGGAGAAAATAAGATCAAGAAGACAATCAAAAGTTGCTAAAAGACCTGAGCAATTTATTCAATCATTCCTGTGATGATGTGCTTAGATTATCAAAAAGTTGTTGTAAATCTGACGTTTGTTAATTAAGTTCATGACCTTAAGATGTACATTTATGATTGTACACATTTCTGTAAAAAAAAGTAGAATTCCAGACTGCCAAACGCTTCCACAAAAGAAAAGAGTGGTTCTGTCGGTGCTTTATGGCTCGAAGCAATTACTTTGTTGGATTTGGTCTTGTTGGCTTAATAAGCTCCCGTTGTCAAAAAAAATCAGTGGTGGTAGCACTTCCTATATTCACATATTGCCGGTTCATATAATTTCGATTACATTGCATAACATTCATCGCTGCCGGTCGCATGTTCCTCATTTTTACGCATTTTAGCTACAATACGATTATACACAGAATTACTCAGGTTATAAGTGTTACATACACATGATTGTATATATACTCCAGTGATCATGTTGCATCTTGTATTCTCGGTGGTAGTCATACTCAACTCACCTACGAGTTTCTTATTCCACTACTTTCCTCTATACCGAACTGTTTTTTTCATCTCCGACATCGGAGTACAAAACAACACGCTTAACATTATTAACATTAGCTCTATTGGCATATTACATACTTGCCTAGGCATGTAAGCATTAAAAACGCTACTAATGAATACAAGTAATACTACCAGTGGTAACACAGCCCATGCTAAGAGACGGTGGATCTGTAATAATTATAAGATATGAATGGGTATAAAAGTAAAACATATCATCGTGTTCACTTTGAGGGTTTTCTAAATACGGATACTTAAAGGTAGACGGAGATGGTAAACGGGAGTAATAAGGGAATGTTGTAATCCACATGTTAAATATAAGACGTTATGATATAATATGCCTAGAGATGCATGTACGGGAGTGAGCGTGTATGCGTTTGCATGTGTGTGTGTGAGCAGTTGAAGTAGACAAAAGATCAAACAAGAAAATTTTTGGTGAGTCGACAATGCGTTTATAATAATGTAATAATCAAGCTGTCAGGCATAGAAGAAGCAAAGGAATCACGTGGGGGCGAACCGGGCGAAAACTGGTTTCATAACATCAACTGTGAAGTTCACATGACAATGAACAATGGTTTTCTTACCATATGACATCTGCCTGTCTACTGAAGTGTGTATAAAGATGTACTTAATAGTCCTTTGCCTACCATAATTACATCCATCCTAATACTAGGGCTTGACTTACAACCTTGTATCATTACATCTTGTAAGTTGATCACTTGCATTTGGAAATCTTCAATGTTCTTGAAAATTATATAGAACCTTAATGTCTAATATCTACCCTGTGTCTCTCAATGGGCTGTTTATCAGCTTACATGTTCAGTCACTTGTGTTACATTCACGTACTCAAACGCACATTTACACAACACTCAAAACTAATATAATATCTTCTTTCAACAAACGGACTCCTTTGGTCAGAGCCTTCTTCAAGGGGTTATCGCCAAATCCATTCAGCAATCAACAGAAAACTTGTCTTGTCAAACAAACACAAAAAACTCCAAAATAACTCTTATTCTTTCCTTTCCGTATAAAACTAACACATAAAGCTAAAACAGAGTCTTAACTTGTATGAACTCCACCATCCACTCCTATTACAGACTTAAGCTTTTACTGGTCTTTATTGCCTTTTCATTTGCTACTCATCGCCCTACACACAACACGCATCCATCGAAAATCCGACGGGTCAAATCCTCTATCATACGGTTCAAGTTCATCTCATTTATCCAATCCTATTACAATCTTTACGAACACTAAAGCATTAGTAGTTTCTCATGAAAATAAACATGTGTAACCAGATTATCAATACATATATTATTTGTCGTCACTTCGGACAAGTATTTAATCTTGAGCAGAGACTTCCTTGTTTCTCTCTTCTGTAAGTCCACCATAAGCAATTCCACCATTTCATGTATGTACCTACGCTAATTCACTTATGTAACTACATTAGTTTGTTTGTGTATGCTATTTCATTTCATCTACACTTTATATTCTATTAGCACCAAAGACAACCCTTCATCCTCATCTTCCAAAGCCCGGTATCTCCTACCAACTAATAATAATAATCCTATCTTGTTTCTACTGTATCCTGTAACTGTAATTCGTTGGTCCACCTAATTATATATCCTTTTAAAAAAATCTTAATACTCTTTTTAGTACACTCCACCATAGAAACATAAGTTTGTAGGCAGAAACATGGTTCTTTGGATGCATCAACATATAGTTGTTCCAGTAAATAAATTAATTTCCAAAAGCTCCATTGCTACAGTGAATTTATTTCCATTAAAGCTTTCTGTAATTTCATCAAGCCTGGCAAAGCCATTAGGCTCCTCCTAAACACTATTTATTTAGACTTCTTCCTTCATTAATTCCTTTTTTTGGGTATCATGACTAATGCATTGACGAGGTTAATAGAAAAAATGTCATTTCAACCCAAGTACGTCTCTGAATAATTCATAAATATTTCAAAATTAATTTAATCACAGACCTGAGAAGAATATCTAAGCTCTAAAGTGAAGTATTTATATGCGCCGTTAATAGACTCCCAACAGTCACAAAGTGTGTAGACACAAAGCAGAGCTACAGGTACACACTTACCTTGATGTTAATTACTAGGTAGTTCTGACATTATTTAACCTTTAAGCGCTGTCATCGAAAGCATAACAATAACCCAGAATCAAGCATGCTAACGTTTAAGCTATTACAAGCTTCCCGTATTGAAATCAGTCTCAAGTTTACAAACGTTTTATGTAATTATGCATACTCTCTGTATATTTGGAGAATTTAGCCATTATGAAAATTCTTAACACTATGATAAGGTTAAACCACATACAACTTTAATTATTTTCCTTTTGACTTCAGAAAAATGGGCTTCATTGATTTTATATTTAATTTGCATCATGGTAGTTAGAATGAGTTGTACATCTCGTTTGGATCGGGGAATTAGAATGAATTTTAGATTTCGGTGTCAGGATATTCATAATGAATTTTATATATCGGTGGTACTAGAATATTAGAATGACTTTGCGGTTGCATCCACTGCTTTCAAGTCCTAGTGAGTACAGGGTGGATTGATTAAAATCAAAGTGATTAAAATCATTGATTTAAATCATGATGTAAATCAAGTGATTTTTTTATATTAATCATTGATTTAAATCAAACTTTTTAAATTAGAGTTTCCCGTGTTTTAAAACCAATTTTGAATGCAAAATATTAAAATATAGTTAAACCTCATCGTATAATAACATTCCATGAGACATGGCATGGTCGCAGCAGCAGTCATTTTGGCATTGTATTTTTAGCAGTCAACTTTATCTTAACGTCAGGGAGAAAACGGGATTCTGTTTGGTGTAATTTCGAAGAGGTGGTATTATTAAACAGCAGAGCTGTCCAAAATACATAGTATTTAAAATACGTATTTAAAATACATTTTTGTATTTTGACGTTCCCTAATTTAAAAATGCGTTTTGTATTTTTGAAGTTTTCTAATTTTAAAATGTATTTTGTGATTTGTATTTTGAAGTTTCTCGATTTTAAAATGTATTTTGTAATTTTTATTTTGGGCATCGAAAAAATCAATGAGTGTTTCACTGCATGAAATTTTCCCATGTACTCCCGTTTTTACAACAATTTCATTGGGTTTTATCCCAAATCAAACGAAACGTGGACGTTTTGTCTTAAATACATATATGTATTTTACATGTATTCCAAGGCGTTAATTCAAGTATTTTGTATTTTCGCGGTAAAAATGTATTTTGTAACTTGTATTTTCATGAAATGGGAAATGTATTTTGTACTTTGTATTTTGCTGTATATTAAATGTATTTTGTAATTTGTATTTTGAGACCAAGTATTTTGGACAGCTCTGTTAAACAGACGGTAAAAGAGCCAGGTGTAAAAATTGTGGTGTGAAAATGGAAGGTTTGACAAAGCAATTAAAATTGCATTTAGAAAAACACTGAAAAAGTGTAGACGACGCAATACAAATTTCCGACGAAGCATCGTCGTCTTCATCACTACGTAATTTTTTTTCATTTTAATAATTAAATGGAACTGTTTTTTGTATTTCTTTTGATATTATGCTTATTAATTTTGTAACTTCAACAAAGTATAGAATTGTTATTTTTTGGAAATAAAACTGAAAACTTGAAAGTAAAGGGCTAATTGGTAGTGTTTATTACAATTCCGTAATATGTGTACTGGTTTATTATACTTTTAGCCATTAAATAAGCTTTTTTTTGAAAATTTGATTTAAATCAAAAAAAATCTGATTTTAATCAAAAAAATCATCCACCCTGCTGTAACGAGAATGTTTAGCGTACTAATTCCGAGGACTGGAACCTTGGAAGGCCCAAACATAACTAATGATTCAAGTGAGTTAGTTATAAGATTCCATAAACGAGCATTAGCTGTAGGCTAATCCCGACAACAATTAGTTTAAAATGCGTGGAAACGCGATTCTAAATTACAACGAACTGTTTCCTTTTCGTAATTACGTCTCTATTATAGCATTACTTTTAACCATTCTACATTCGAAGACAGCCGCAGAATTTATTAACTTGAAAATTCCTATCCGGCAAAAGATTCATGTACATCCAAATCCAATACTACACGCATCTCCAAATTGTCTACCGCATTTGTTTTATTTTACTCAAGAAATAGGTAATCTGACAGAAATAACCATACCATACGTACTTACCCAAGCTAACAAGAAACAAAATTTTGTCGTTCGAGAAACCGAAATTCCAAAAACAAGAGAAACAAAATGCTCAATTGTATTTTATTTTACAACCATGAAACTACTAAGCCGAAACATATTTCAAAAACTGTTTTTTCAAATGGATACATAAATCTGTCTTTCACTTTGCAGAAAGACATTATTTGATGTCAAGAAATAGTTATTCATTCATTACACAGGATATTCTTTCCTCGACACATTTGTGGGTAGTAGAGGCATCCGTTGAGCTAGATAAAGTTCTCAATGTACTTTACAAAATAAACATGTTTGTTAAACTGTTTGATGAGCGATACCCTAAATTATTTGCTTACGGGATTTCTCCTGGACGTGCAGTTAAAAAGATATCTGTATGCTTTATCTGCTGGTATTGCGCTATTAGGCCAATTGAGAACCTAATTCTACCAAGTAATGAAAGATTTGCTGAGCACGTCCGGTACAAATTCACGTGCGATGACCAGATGAAAACTTGTTACCAATTAATGGTAAACGTTCACAGCATGGTCACTGCGAATGGTAAAAATATTAAGTGGTATATCAGTATTCCCGGCTTTCAACCAAGCACATTTACTTAATCTCTGCAAAGCGGAGGGATAACTAATCCTTTTGTAAAATTGTCACATAGAAAGCTTTGGTACTTTATTGTTCAGACCATATTTTCTGTGCTTAACACAACGATGTATGTTGAAAATGAGGACTTTGAATCTCAAACACCAACCATTTTTATGATGGATTTATTTGATGGATTTAATGCCGCAATATATGTTTACAAGTAGATCTCCGCGCGCCTCGCGCGCGTTCGATCTACTTGTCGGCGACTCTGGGTCCCCCCACTCCACCCCCCTACCCTACTCCCCCATCCCACTTTGTATCACGGGATTAAGTATAGCATTTACCAAAATATTAATTTCGAGTAGATCTCCGCGCGCGTTCGGTCTACTCGTCGGCGACTTGAGGGGGGGGGG